>PVIU01017400.1:0-42074 GCA_004026605.1 Ondatra zibethicus
AAATAAATAAATAAATAAAAAGAATTGTGTTGGGATTTTGATGGGGATTGCATTGAATCTATAGATTGCTTTTGGTAGGATTGCCACTTTCATTATGCTGATCCTATCTAAGAGCATAGAAAATCTTTCGACATTCTGGTAGCATCTTCAGTTTTGTTATTCAAAGACTTAAAGTTCGTGTAGAACAGGTCTTTCACTTCTTTGGTTAGTGTTACCCCAAGATATTTTATGTTATTTTTGGCTATTGTGAAGGGTGATGTTTCTCTGATTTCTTTCTCAGCTTCTTTATATAGCCTATGTATATATGAGGGCTACTGCTTTTTAGAGTTGATCTTGTATCCTGCCACATTACTGAAGGTATTTACCAGCTGTTCCCTAGTAGAATTTTTGGGGTTATTTATGTATACTATCATATCATCTGCAAAGAGCGAAAGTTTGACTTCTTCCTTTCCTATTTGAATCCCCTTGATGACCCCAGCTAAGACCCTAAGCAATAGAGGAGAGGGTGCCAGAACTGGCCTTGCCCTGTAGTCAGACTAATGAATATCTTAAATGTCACCATAAAACCTTCATCCAGCAACTGAGGGAAACAGTGGCAGGGACCCGCAGTGGAGCACTGGGCTGAGCTCCCAAAGTCCAGTTGAAGAGTGGGAAGAGTGGAAAAATGAGCAAAGAGGTCAAGAACATGATGGGGACACCCACTGAAACCATTTACCTGAGCTAATGGGAGCTTACCAACTCCAGTCAGACAGGGAAGGAACCAGCATAGGTCCAAATTAGTCCCTCTGGATGTGGTTGACAGTTGCATGGCTGGGGCAGACTGCAGGGCCACTGGCAGTGGCACCAGGATTTATCCCTACTGCTTGTACTGGCTTTTTGGGAACCTGCTCTTTTTGGATGAATACCTTGCTCAGCCTAGATATAGTAGGGAGGGCCTTGGACCTTCCCCAAAGCAATGTGCCTTAGCCTTTCTGAGGAGTAGATGGGGGGTGTGGTGGGAGGATAGGTGGAGGAAATGGGAGGAGGGGAGGGAGTGGGAACTGGGATTGGTATGTAAAATGAAAAAAGATAGCTTGTTTTCTTTTTATAAATAAAATAAATTTAGAAAAAGAAAAACAAAAACAAACAGGAAATCTGAAGACGTATTTGGAGCAGTAGATGTATTAACAGGCATTTGGTAAGTACTTATCAATGCAATATGAAAGAATAAGCATGCTGATTCAAAACCATGAGGTCAGCTTTATTACTGACTTTCATAGTTTCCACGGTGTACTGCTGTTTAGTAAATGGAGCAGAATCTAGTTCATGGGATAAGTTAGTTGGACCCAGAGAATTAAGAAACATCTGTGGTTGACCTCCATGTCCAAGTTCTGAACTTGGTGCTTTATGTATCACAGCACATAAGTCAGATAACGCTGAAGGTAGTCACAGGATGATTATAGAGGTGAAAAAAATAAGAGTTAGGAGTGCTAATTAAATTGTCCCAAGTCACAGAGCTTGCAAGTTAATGATAGAGACAGGACTCTAATCCAACACAATTTTAAAGCACACAACTGTATGTAGAGAGCAGGAGGAAGGTAGATTATGTCAATAAAACAGCTTTCCAAAAGGTCAATATTGACAAGGCCATTGAAAAATAAAATTCGTAATTCAGAGATGGTTTAGCTTCTCAGATTTAGCCTTGTAGCACAGATTCAAACTATGCCCTGTCTGTTTTCAGTCAAGTGAAGAATACTGTTGCTGAGTGCCTCAACAGCTGACCCACAGACTATCAGAGATGGGAAGTGACCAGAAGATCACTGAGTTCAGCTTCCCCAGCTAGCACCTGTGAGACTTGTACACCCAGTGTCATACAGGCAATTAGTGGCACAAACAGCCAAACGTCTGACCCTAACAGAACCCTTACAGCATGTAAGATGGCCCATGTAGACATTCTGGTTTGAGATCCATTTAGATGTACATAGATTTCAGTTCACATTGAATACCTACCTACCCCACTTCCTACGTTAATATTCAAGTTTAGAAAGATCATCAGAGTAATTCTAAAAATTCTTTGTACAGACAAGGTGTATATGCATTTCTCTAGAAGAAATGCTGATAGAGTTTATATTTAGGAGCTTCCATTTTTTAAAATCAAGCAAATTTCAGAAATAGTTGCATCTTATGTGAGCACAGAAGTTAAATACAGTTCTGGAAGGAAAGCAGCCTTTTAAAGAGAAAGTGATGTTCTTGTTTATTCTATTTTTTAAAAGTAGTTAATGAGACTTCTTTTTTCAGTTAGATTGCTTCCAAGTCCTCAACAGCTACAGGACAGTTTATCTCTGCATACTTCACGGTCTTGATTACAAAGCAAGCATCCTTCCAGCATCCTGATGGAGCAATGATGCTCTGTTCTGTACTTAATATATTAGATGACTTCAGGGCACAGCTTGCTGGGATAATGTCCTTCTACAGTAGCAGAAGAGATCCATGGTTCTGATTCCAATGACTATCTCCTTGGGAACCATAGTGTAGCATGCACTTTCTTATATTGTCATCACTAGTCCAGAGGCATACAGCTTCTTATAAGTCATGTTGCTATCTTTTGTCAGACCGATATGAAAATATTGCAAGAGGACAAACCTACTTAAAAATAAATTCATCATCACATTACATAACTAGGGCGGAGGGACTGTTGCTAATGTGAGTTACGAAGGATAAATGAAAAACACATTGAATAATGTGGGGATACAATTCAGTGATAGAGCACCTGTCTGATACAGAGCCTAGGTTTATTCCCCAGAATGATGAACAAAACAAAATGATAAAGGAAAGAAGAGAGGCACATTGGGTTGTTCACCACTGTGCCCTGTCAGCAATACTGCAACACTACAAATGCAGACATGGCAAATGGCTTCAAAATCCAGAACCTGGTAAGTCCGAGCCTTATGGCCTAAACTTCATAAATGAGTCTGGCTTCACATGCTAGAAAGGACTGTGATCGCAACAATTCAGAAACAAAGGAAGCACCAGGGGCAAATACAGAGGAGCCATGCATCATCCAAGTGATTTTTTTTTTTTTTTTTAGAGCAGACACAGTTCAAGAAAGAAGACAAACTACTAAACAAGGACTTGGCTTATGAGTGAGCCTAGTTTTCCATATCAAATATGTGAGAATGAGGGGACATTCAGGCAAGTAAAGCACAACCAGATGCACATTAGCTGCTGGTGGCAGATCTAGGATGCAGCAAAGCTTCACTGTATAGGAGGGAAGTTCAACTTCTCAAATATAGTAAAGCAGCAACAGTTGTGGAGTAATGATGCTGACATCATTACAATGGCCAATATCTACACCTGCACAAACACAAAGGAAATGGAGTGTGGGACAACACTTATATTTTACTGCCAAGCATTATGGAGAAATCAGAATATTTCATGTTCAGCACATTTATCAGTTGTAAATAATAGTGATATGGGGTTGTTATCTGATTGGCAGTTTCCATGGCATTCATGGAACTCAAGGTATATTTGAAATCTTAGACTGACATTGTAAGAACAGCACTGGAGTCTGAATTTAAATGAAAGTAGCAGGGCCAAAAATAATTGCCTCTCCAGATGAGTTAATAAACACTTTTGTTGACTGTATTTGGGAAAGGTAAAAAGTGGGGGTGTGGTTGGTTCAATTAAAAAATGTATTCAATTATGAAATGTAGGAGTCCCCTTTATGTGCTGTGATTACCATTAATGAATGAAGAAATTGCAGTGGCCTGTTGATAGGGCAGAACTTAGTTAGGTGGGGAAAACTAAACAGAATACTGGGAGGAAGAGGGAGGAGTCAGAGAGATGCCATGGATCCGCTGCCAGAGATAGATGTGCTGGAACTTTGCTGGTAGGCCACGACCTCGTGATGATACACAGATTAATAGAAATGGGTTAAATTAAGATGTAAGAGTTAGCCAATAAGAAGTTAGAGCTAATGGGCCAACCAGTGTTTTAATTAATATAGTTTCTGTGTGGTTATTTCGGTTCTGGGCGGCTGGGACCAACAAGCGGCTTCTGCGACAGAACACTTAGTCTACACCAGCTACTTCTTTAGGTAGAAACAGACACCAAATTTCAAAGAGTCCAGAGAGGTACCCCGTGATGCAGACTGAGCACCATATTTACCATGCCCATGCATACTGCAATGAGTGAGCTGTGGTTGGGTGCCATTGATTGCATTTGGAAGTTTTCTATGCTGCTCTCAAGGTTCTAACAATGGACACAATATTTACTGAAAGAGATGAGAAAATATTTAACATTCTAATCATGTTTCTAATTATCTAGATTTGTATATGGCTTCTGGCTAATAATTGTAAAACACATTGTAGATTTTAAGGTGGGGATAATTTACTTTGGTCTGACTTTCCCAGACTCTACTTGGATTATAAATTTTATAATTGGCTCTTCATCCAAATAGTGGGTAACTTAAATAAACTTCCATGACGGTACTGGTAATAGGTTAAGTTATTATTCGGTACATGGTACACAAAGGCAGAGGTGGTTTTTTGTTGTTGTTGTTGTTAAATTGATCAGGCATGTACAAGATCACAGCATTGAGATGAGTTGGGATGAACATGGATTCTACTCTGGTATTTACCATGTTCGTGGGCAACAGTTATCACATTAGGAAAGCTGGGAGATTTCAAATGTCTGCCACGTTGAACACAAAGAACCTCCACACATCCATGCTTTTCAACAGAATGGTTGCATTCCCCACAGGATGTTAACTTATTCTCTCTTGGGTGTTCTGTTTCTAATTCACTTGTAGTCGCCCTTAGAGAAGAGTAATAAACACTGAATATTTAAGGGGACTGAACATTGAGCCTGATCATTTACTTGCATGAACATGCATGGGAAAGTTTTTCTATCACTGATGAATCTGTGACTGTACATCCCATTGTCAGTCCCTTGGGGGCAAAATTAAAAAGCGAGAACAATAGACTTAAACCATGGGCATTGGTCTAAGGAATGCACAACACATGGTTTAAGTTCAGAAGCAAAGCTCTTGACGCAACAGCAGACTCACGGCAGCTGTTCTGCAGGACATGTGAATCTCAGTGACTCTGAACTGGCCTGCTCTCATGTGGGAGCTGTCTACAAGAAGCTCAGCCCATATCCAGCAATAGCACGGAGAACAGAACCCTAGTCTTCACACCAGTAGCCCCAGGTGGAAAATTATTTCAAACACATCAGGTCATACCTTTTGGAATTTAAATGTTGCCCAAAAGCAACACACTGAAATAAGAACATTAATTTGGGGATTGTATAGTTCCATCCAAACTATGCAGCATCTTCCTTCGAAACGTCAATGATAGGGTCAATGATGAGTTCAGGGGCTTAGACTTCTTCCCTTTGATTTGCTATCATGTGACAAGAACTTTTAGATGCTTTCTATGTGGCTTATTTTTTTTTTAATCTTTGACTATCTGTATTTTGTTTCTTTAAAGACTTTACCCTTTTTTAAGGCATTAACATTATTTTATGACTCTCTATACTCTTTTTCTTTTTTCTCCCAAGCCTATGTATTTTATCTAACAGTATGACCCATTTAGAGGTCTTTTATGTCTGAATATGTCCTACTGTGAATCTGTAATTCTTCAATGTACAGGAACAGTTTTGCTTTGCGTTTTTAAAATGCTAAACTCTTAAGAATCTAAGCTGCCAAGATCCCAGTTCAAATACAGGTACTGCCTGCTTGCTCCTCCCAGTCCAACATGGCAGAGCCGCTTGTGCCTCTGAGCCACAACGCGCAAAACATCTCTGTGTATGGCTGCGGAAATCCACCATGCTCTCCCGCCTGACTAAGCCTGATCCCGCCGTCTGCCCAGGCAGGAAGAGCTGAGCCACGGCATGGTCTCAGCTACTTTCTTCCGGATCCCGAGCGGGCACACAAACATCCGGGCCCACAAATGCTCCATAGCCGGAGTTTGCACCGGCGGCAGGGCCCAGGAAGCTGCGTTTTAAAGCCGCGCACCTTTTTAATGCTATTTTGTATTGTCGAGTCAGGAAATCTCTCTGCAGCACGCAAACAGCGAAAAGCTGTGTTAAACTCTCTCCCTTTTTTAAGCCATCTCAGGTTTTTAAGTGGATTCAGTCCGCGTTGAGGCGCCAATCTCATTGTATTTGCATTTCTGAGAAGATGCACAGGATAATTGTTGATAGGTAGGGAAAGTTTAGTATATTCAAGCAGTTACAGCTCCTATAACATATGCATATTTAACCATCGACTTTATAAATGCATCAAGTGCTTAAAATTTGAAATTCTTAAAAATGAAAAGTTTGAGTGGCAATGTATATTCAAGATTCTTTTAACCAAGTAAACAAGACTTAGTAAGCAATAGCTTTACAGTTGGAACTGAGTATAATTAACCAAATTATGGAAATAGTGATTTTTTTTTTCAGGTGAAAGGGCAAGTCCCAAGGAAAAGTATGTACTTTCTGACATAAGACCCCATTCATCGCCAAGCTCTGGCAAAGGACAGGAAGCAGAATCATATGCATTTTTTAAGCCTTGTAGTTTCATTTTGAAAGCATTATATAAATAATTACATCCCTTAGGTAACCAGAGATCATGCTTCAAATAATAGTGAGCCTTACAGTATAGGTCTTGTCTTACATGGGTGCTGTAGTGATGGCTCCTAATTAGAAGACAGAGTCCTGGCTAATAGAAATCAGTTAGGAGAAGCAGGTGTAAGTTGGGCATCCTTGAAAGCTGCCTTAGGTCCCTCACTCTGAGAACCTCAGAACTGGAGTCAAAGCTGGTACTCCTGGTGGCAATATGGAATACTGGGAACCAATGTTAAATATAATTTTGTACATTTCCTGAGAGGGAGGATTTAAAAAAAATACCAGGAAGGCTAACATCAAATGATTATTGAAGTGTAGTTCTTAAAACCAACTACCCAACAAGATCACCTGGATTTAGCACAGCACTGACTGCTGGCTCTGCCCCCACAGGGCCCCAGTCAGTAGATTTAAGGATAGTCAGAGTTTCTAGTTCTAGCAAGTTCCAAGGTGATAGGCTATTGCTAGTTTTGTGGACACGCTTTGAGAACACATGCTTTAAGGATATGTATTGTCTTCACCAAACTATGATTTGCCCTCAGTGGAATCTAATCAGCAGGCTTACTACATGCAGCTAAAATTAAAACACTGACCAATGTTAATTCATAACAGTCAAACTAACCTCACAAAAGACTTCTCCAATGGAAAAAAAAATGGGAAACTCTTTCCACCGCACACACTGGCTTTATTGGCTGTGGTCTCAGGCAAAGCACTGAATGAACCTTGGCCAGCAATGTGAGGTCTCTCAAGCCTGCAGCTGTTGGGCAGTGTCTCCTTTGCCTGTGACTCTAGGCAGGAAGTACCTTGTTAGAATCAATACATCTACGTAGACAAGGAGAAAAAAAAAGGTATAAAAACTCCCTGATTGCTCCAAATTTCTTTTAACACCCACCCTTTCAAGGACACCTTGGTGGATGGCTTTGCCACTACGGCTGCTCTGCTTCTGGTGACTGACAGCTTGAGGTTCATTGTGATGGGAAGTTTTGAAAATGCTCAGTCATAAATCAAGCACGTACCTTCACTCCCAGTGGGATTAATGGCAGCATAAATAAAACAAAAATCCAAAATGACAGACAGGCAGGAGACACCCAGACCAAAAAAAAAAAAAAAAAAAAAAACTACTAGGAAGAAAGCCATTTGCATCCAGATCCAAGCTGCCAGAAAGAGGTATAGAAATAATATTACAGATTAGTGCAGAATTGCGCAGATACAAACTTTACATCATGCATACAGCCCAACGGGCTCCTCACAAAGCTCTGCATCCCCATACCCTTCCTCAGAGACAGTTTTCTTCCTGACCAACAAACAGTTCAAAATGTGTTGTTGAAGGCAACCCAGCTGCCTCTGTTTATCTCATTTTACAGCATTCCTGACATCCTTCAGTGCTTTACCCAGCGAAATGCTCAGCAAACGTGGGCAAACGGGTATTGCCACCACCCTAGGGATAACACTGAGTAAGAGTTATGCAGGATGATCAGAGAAAGGGAAAAATTTACAGAGGGCATCAATTTCAAAATTAAAATTTTAAATCTCATCTGCAACTCTTCCCGTATTTTGGACCTGTTCTTTTTGCTATAAGGCAAAGAAAGCAATATAAATAGGTTCGCAGAGACTTGATGTACAAATAAATACAATGTGCAAATGGCTGTATATAATGATGGGAAAACAGCAGCAATTGTAGGATATGACAATTGAACAAAATTAAAGGTGGAAACTTTATATTCATAGGCTCTTTGCAGTTAGCCTATGGAGAGCGATGCAAGGGAAGCAAAGATTGCCAGCTACAGTATTCCTAGGATTTCAACCACAGGAGCACTAAAAATTGTGTGGTTTACAAGAAAAAAAAAAAAGACTTTTCTAGGGGTGGGGGTCTCAGAAGATCCTGAACATATGAGGCCTTTACTTTGATCCCCAGCAACCTATAAGGCCAGGACTTGAGCAGTAGACAGGCAAATCTCGAGGCTTTGCTGGCCAGCCGGTCTAGCAGCATCAATGAGTTTTAGGCTAAATAAGAAACCAGTCTCCAAAAATGCAGAGAAGCAATTGAAAACGACACCTGACACGAACCTCTCATCTCTATCTCTATTTACATAGCACATATGCATACTGACTGTCGAAAGAACTGAGGTGCTACACCTGCCACACTTCCCCACCCCCACCAGCCAATTTTTCCATGTGAACTGTATGGCTAGGAGACATTGAAGGCCAACTGGCTTGGGAAAGTAGTGAGACACGTGTTGGGTGTGTGGATTCAGGTGGGACACCGGCACAAATGTAACAGGGGCTAAGATGGGGCAGGCTGTGTTGGAGGGAGGGTAGAGCTCCAGGGTTTGTCCAGACAGTGCAGACTGGATTGCTTTGCTTCTCAGCAAAAGCAAGGGTGACCTCTTAGATAAATGCATCTGGGGGCTTGGAATCTGAAGCCCTGCTTCTCACATAAGCATTTTTCCCTACCCTTCAATTAGATGTGTTGTGTTTATATGGAAAAGAGACTAAGTGAGATCTTCCATGGTTTAGGTATCTTTCCTCAAATAGGAATAAGTTATTTTTCTGTTGCTACATATTTGAGGACTTAAAAGTTGAAAGAGGTAACTATTTTTATATCATACTTTGGAGCGTGGAATGCCTTTATATACAAATGTTTCAATTTGCTTTCCAGCTTACGGCTTGTGCTTTAGTTTTGATCCAAGAAAACCAGCTGCTTTCGTGAGAACTGCTTCCTCATTTGAAGGCCGTGAAAATCACAAACTTTGTTTATTTTGTCTAAAATGGGGAGAAAATATTGGGATAATTTGCTTGGGGGGGCATAAGAATTTTCAAAAAGGAATCTGACTCAGTGTTCATTCACATTCCTGGCTGCCATACGATGTATACTTGCGTTTATAGTGCACCCAAGTCCTGAGGGAAACAACAGAAGTGGATGGCTTTGCTTAGTAAATAGACCATCTTATTTGTAAAAATTTGGTCCCAATTACTACAGACTAGAAAGAAAATGCTTCTCATACAAGGATTTTTCCTAGCCTTCAATGAGATGTGTTGTGAATACGAACTGCATACCACTGAGTTGGGATTTAAAATAAGCACCCATCTACCATAGGCACGAGGAAGAAAGGCTTCTTAAGTGGATATATACTTTCTACATGAGCAACCTTTGAATGATATCACACACTGCTTTACTATGCTACCAGCTTTATCTCTCTGCTGGGAACATCAATAAGCTATACTAAGAATAAAGTTAGTTCTGGGAAACTGGGTACATAAAATGTACCCAGTTATATAACCAATTGGTTTCCAACCATCAAGTCAGACACTGGTCAGGGGAATAATATGACCTTAGCCAGTGGGAAAAACAGCAAGCCAGAATTATCCCAGCTGTGTTCCTTCTCTCTGTGGCCTTCAGCAACTTCAATCGAAGTTTAGTGAGTTTAGGGAGAAAGATGGCCAGAAGAATCAAAATTATTAAACCAAAAAGGTCAAACTTCAAATTAAGTTTTGGACCAGGTGCACTGCAGAAGGTTGGACCCTTCCACAGTCCCAGTGCTACCAGCAATATGGCTGACCCTCTAGAACTTAAGTGAGGCTCTTACCACATGTAGTCCAGGCTACCCTGCCAAAGGAGGGAAGGGAAAGAGTTGCTGGCTCTGGGAGGTAAAAATAAAGCCTGCTCCATAGTGGGGGGGTCTCATGCCTGGTACTGTAAACCTGTTGAAAAAATATGGCTAGGGAGGTCCTAGGTCTTTGGGGGAACCCACTGGTGTTACTTTGTAAATGGTCACACCATCAAACTGCAACTAAATGTTTACGTTCATACACACACAGGCTTAGGCTTTTCTTAACTTTGGTCAGAGAACCTTCATTTCCCTGTTCTCTTTGCTGTGGGTAGTGGTTAACAAAGAGACTCATAACTGGTCAAAGCACAAAGAAGTAATTCTGAGTGATCGGCTAGATCAGTGTCCCACCATCCAGGGTTCAGGGAACTTTGTGAAGGAAGGAACAGAAAGAGCATAAGAGCTGGAGGATGGGAAATGGTGCCGTGAAATACTGACTTCTTGACATAGACATAGAAAGATTATTATCACATGTACTCACTCATAGGTGGTTTTTAAACATAAAGCAAAGAAAACCAGCCTATAAACCAGAATCACAGAGAATTTAGACAACAATGAAGACACTAAGAGAGACTTACATAGATCTAATCTACATAGGAAGTAGAAAAAGATAAGATCTCCTGAGTAAATTGGGAGCATGGGGACCTTGGGGGAGGGTTGAAGAGGGAAAGAGAGAGGCAGGGAGGGGAGCAGAGAAAAATGTAGAGCTCAATAAAAATCAATTAAAAAAAGGAAAAGAGAGAGAGAGAGAGAGAGAGAAGGCTCATTTCTCCTACACCTCAAGTGTAAGGTAGCAAGACATATTTTGAGTGAAAATATAGCAGTTTCACGAAATGTAAGAAATGCAATAAACACGCGTGTTTTAAAAGACACAACATGAAATGTACATTACAAAGGATTGCTTTATTGTTTCTGTGTCTGTGCAGAGTCTTTCCACCTTGGCCCAGTGGGACCCACTTCCTGGATGATGACCATTACTTAGCATCTTAATATAAAATTTTCTTCACTGGTAGATGGACATGGAAAGGCACGAGGTTTTACAAACACGATGATGTTGACAGTGCTGGGATGTGAGGAGCGGTCAGGTAGTACCAAAGTATACAGGGACTCTTGCGGAGTGAAGCCCACTGTCACAGGAGAGCGGTGCTGGGACTGGAGTCAGAGCAAACCAGAGATTATCCAGGCTACGCCTGGGGTGATCACAGTGGGGCATTTGGCCATGACAAATAAATAAATGGTGCTGTGGCTTCTTCACAGTGCTCTACAGTTTAGCTATCATTTATAATTTTTTTCAATTAAAAATGACGATTGGAGTAGATATAAGAAACTACACATAGTAATAGACTGCTGAGATGACGGGCGATTGATGTGAAGATTTAAAGGGCAGTCTAATGTTACACAGGCATCTCCATGATATGTTACAACACAGGAGAACTGATTAGGGAGAAAGCATTTAAAAATCAATCATGTCCAAATGCTCCTGAACCTAAACTGCTGGGAACCTTTACCTGAAGGGAACATTTCCCCCACCCCTTTCAGCCAGTCAATTTTGAAAGGCATGAATTATAAATTCAAGGCTGGGCTGGAAAAGTATGACACTGAAAAATGGGAAAATAGAGAGCAAAAAATGATGGCTTTCTCTGCCTGTATGAGTTGCCTCTAAATGAGCTGTGTACCATTCATACGTTGAGATTACGTCCACTGGTTAAACTCACTCTCACTCACAAAGACAGACTGTGATGCCACGTCAGTCAATGCCTGACAGTTCCAAGGAGCAAAAGCCACATGGTGTCTTTGGATAATCTGAGCCAAATGGCAAAAAGAACCATAGGGCGTTATTTGTAAAATACTCAAGTAAAGTTGTGAATTATATTTTGCATTTTTTGCTCTCATATTCCTCCTTCTTGGACTGTGGAGTTGTTCCATTCACTGGTAAACTTGTGGCATCTTCCTTGATTGAAGCTGGATCTGGGGTAATGGCTCTTTTGGTAAATGCTGGCAAGGCTAGAGGAAAGAGAAAAATAAACCAATGTGAATATAAAACTTGGGCCAAAAAATAATCTTGTAGAAGTTAGTTAATTAAACATCATATTTAATTTAGTTTTCTATAACTGAACTTTACACAGACTAGCAGACCTTTAGCATAAATAAAATCAGTCCGTTTTCAAAAACATAGCTGATTTTAAAATTGAGTTTTTAAATTTGTATCTGAGAGTGGGAGAAGTATGCTTTGTCAGAATACAATGACACAAGCACAAAGAATTTACAGGGAGAAAATTCGAAGGCCTCCCTTTCATGGAATCCTCTGTGTTGCACCCTCTGGGCTACTAGCAATAGATCTAGAATCCAGCTTTGCTGTTTTTCTTATCTCTCTTCAAAGCTTGAGGCCAGAATCTCACTGTTCCTGTGATCTTTTCCCTCCAGGCTTCAGCTCTTAGATCCCTGCTCATCCACTACTCTTAGAAACCAGGAATATAGTATGTATTATAACAAAACTCTGTCTTAGAACCAATATGTCCACCCGCACAGGTTCTGGGAGTCTGCTTTTGTCTGCATGACCCATCTATGGCATTCAAGAGTGAATCCTCCCAATCCTGTCTCCAGAACTCATCTGTGTTTTCCTTCACACCACTCCTGTCTCTTCAGCCAGGGCTGCCATTTCCTCTCTGTCTTTCACCTTGCTCCTCAACCAGTCTAATCAGAATTACCTTCCTAAAAAGTAAACCCAAGGGATGCTCTGTTCTGTGCTTCTGGTGAAGCTAGAATGAAATCTAGGCCCCTACCAGTGTCTGCCCCTCTCACTCTCTCCCTGTATCTTTGCATTCTGGCAGACCATACCCCTTTTCCCCAGAATGATTGCACTTTCTGCTCCTGGTACAAGGATCTCTTTTCCTACCCAATTTCAACTCAGCTGGCTCTTTTTACCCTTTGCTTTTTTTCCCCCAAGTTTTAGATCAACTGTAGCTTTCCCAAAGAAAATGCACCCCTTGATCACCTGCTTCATGCTCCTGTCCTGGGGCCCCTTCCTCACTCTCCTTTGCAGTACCACTCACCCTTACTGTTCATCACTTATTTCTCCATGAGATGAGATGACCTTGTCTGTCATTACTTGTTGCAAGGGAAGGGTGGCCCTTTGTCCCTGCCCCCCCGGCTAGCTTACACCCAAAATAACCACACAGAAATTGTATTAATTAAATCACTGCCTGGTCCATTATCTCTAGCCTCTTATTGGCTAACTCTCATATCTTGATTTAACCCATTTCTATTAATCTGTATATCACCATGAGGTTGTGGCTTACCAGGAAAGATTCAGCATGTCTGACCTGGCAGCTCCATGGTGGCTCTCTCACTCTGCTTTTCTTTCTCCCAGAATTCAGTTCTGTCTTCTCCGCCTACCTAAGTTCTGCCCTATCAGGCCAAAGCAGTTTCTTTATTGATTAACCAATGAAAGCAACACATAAACAGAAGGACCTCCTACACAAATTACTGCCTCCTTCAAGAGTGATCTCAAAGCCTTGTATACAAGCCACTCAAGTTGATGCAAGTGAACACGTTAAGAGACTTTTAAAGAGATAGCCAATTGCAAACTTTTGAGATATTTTCTAGAGAGCAGCTAGAAACCCTTTTGTAAAATTACAAAACCAGAGCTCAATCATTTAAAAATATTTGACGCTTAAAACTGGTTAACATACAAAACCAAAGCCTAGTTTCATAAAATAAGCAAATAAAAGAGGCAGATATGTTATGCTTCCAAGGAATAAATAATCCTTTGATGGACAGGAAACCATCATTCTTATGTTATCAGCACCCCTAACATTTTTATTGCCACATATTGTTGGAACTGATCCTGTAGAATAGATTACTTCAAAAGGAGCGGTTCACAGTTAACCAGGCAGACCTTGAACCATTAGTACAGTAATTATTTTCTGTTTTTCTGTGGACAAACTACTTTTCATCCAAAAGATATAAACTATCCTTCAAAATACAAACCAAGATGCCAAGCTTTCATTTCCTAGGAATATAAACTGAGGTAGGAGGTAAAATAGTTTTTAAGGCAATTTTTACTGAACTATTTTTTCCTGAAAGTATCAAGTTACAGTATAATCTATAACTCACCTCTAAATTCTGTAATAATTCTAGATAATGTTTTGCCCTACTGCAAAAAAAAAAAAAAACCCAAAACAAAACAAAACAAAAAACCACAGTCCTTTTCTTAGGTCCACTCATTTATTTTTTAAAAAAATCTACTTTTTAGGGCAGTTTAAGATTACAGACAATTTGCAATCTAGGTTTATTTTAAAATTTGGTTTGGAAACACCAATTCCACAGAAATTAAGCATGTTAGTCTCAAAAGGTTGGAGAGTTCTAGAAGTCACCAAAGTGCTATAGACCTCATTCAAGTCTAGACTAGTCTCAGCCCTGGGGTCGTGTGCCTTCATCTCAAAGGAGCTACACATGGAGACCAGCGGCCAGTCTCCACTTATAAAAAGTGAAAATGACGGCTCCCAAAGCCGACATTGTGACGCTCTCTTGACTAAGCCCCCACTGTCTGCAGGCTGAAGGTAATGGAACCAGTCTTCTAAAAGAGGATCCTGACTCAGGGCAACAGCTTCCAGCCAGCCAGGATAAATTTGCTAGTGATCATGCTTTTAATAATGGATTTCTGTGTTCTTATTTCCAATGGCAATATAAACTTACAATTTATACATTTCTTCCCTTCTTCCTGGCAGAGGGAAGCTACCTTCTCATGAATTGACCTGAACTACACAAAGCTGACATAAATTACTTCTTAAAACAAACTTTCATTAATGCTGGAGCATTTGAGAGACCACAAATTATGTAGTGTTTTCCCATTTCCTTTGTTTTTTCCATGGTCCATGTTTCTGTGCTCGGTTTGGTCACAGTTTGACAGAGCCCTTACGTCGGCAAAATAAGTGTCTTGGCCTCCATGGCACAGGACAAAAGGGGCCTCATGCAGTTCATATTCCATCACAAGCAATACGTGCCTGCTCTGTGGACCCGGAAAGTAATGTCCGTCCACGTCGACAGGGCTGTAGTCATCTCTTTGCCAAGTTTCCACACAGGTTGAAATGGTTCAGAGTTCCAAAGCCAGATTTTACACTCAATTTAGAAGTTAATAAGAAAATTGGACATTTGCTGGTCAGATATAAAAACTGAGGTTTTTGTGGTAGCGTTTGTCTTTATAAGACTCATGTCTAACTGAAGCGTACATCTTTACATCAAAGAGTTTCAAAGTATTGTAGAGAACACCAGGGGTCTCCCACTGCATCATTTGGAATCCCCCAGAAGCAAACAGGAGCAATTCTTTAAACGTCATTCTTCGCTCCGTTTATCTAAAAAAAAGTCTAAAATGCTATTTTCTGATTTATCATTTTTAGACATTATCCACACCCACCCACTTCTTCACACCCATCCTTCCAAAATAGCTATTGCTGAAGTTTCAGTTATGTCAATACTGAGTGTTTATATTTTCATGACCATGTAAATAAACACAGTTCAGAAAACACCTAATAGGTAAACTGTGACAATGTTTCTCATCTTATTTCTCTCTCCAAGTTTACTAACTGACTCATATCTTAATTTTAAAATGCTTTTGTTTTACGACTATTTGCCCCTAATGGCTCAATTAACTCTTCCACATTTCTGTCTTGGAGGTTTTATTTTCTTCCTCCCTAAGTCTTATGTTGCACAAGATAATCTGTAATTTCTTTGCTTCCTAAAGATTTTCTCAATAGAATCTCTGTTTACTATGAGAAGATTTATTAAGCATAAGTGTGGATGAGCTGGCTCCACCCCTCACCGGAGGGGGATGACCCCAGCGACCTGGATTGAACAGCTCAGCTCCCACCCAGGCACACATGCACGACTTGGGGTTAGTCTCCCCAACATCTACCCATCTATGACGTGCTGTGTTTTGTGAAGGAATGGGTCCTGCAGAACCACAGCCACAGGAGCTACATGATTCAGGGCAGCAGTAGAATATCTTGCAGGAGTTTTGGTGAGGATCCAATATTGATGGTGTACCAGAAGCAAGAGGCCTGGAACCCAACCAACAACACTTTATGCAATGAACGTTGCAAGTAAAGTTGTCTCCCAACGCCACTAAGATGAATGAAGAGGAGATAGAGAAGTAGGAGAGATGGAGGAGGGAATTGTTTGTCTTTTAACTTTTAAAAAATTCATTCTTTGTGTCTTTCACATCACGCATCTCAAACCCATTCATCTCCCTATCTCTTCATATCTACCCTCTGCCCTGGCAACCTCCTCCCCTCAAAAAATAAGATAAAATAAAATTTAAGAGAAAAAAAGAAGTTGCAGTATGACACACAGTGAGTCACACAGTTTACCTTTTTATCCACATATCTTTACTAGGAAGTGTTCATCCCAAAGAGTCATTGGTCTGGTTCAAGGAACAGAAACTCAGGTCATCTGAAAGAAGAGCCAGTGACCCTTCTCCCCAGCCCCTCCCTGAATTTCAAATTTGTAAATTACATTTATTAGTGTGTATAACTGTGTGTTTGAGAGAGAGAGAGAGAGAAAGAGAGAGAGAGAGAGAGAGAGAGAGAGAGAGAGAGAGTTATACATGTGCCACAGTATGCATGTGGAGGTCAGTACACAGTCTGCGAATATTTGTTCTTTCTCTTCATCATGAGGGCCCAGGGACTGAACTTAGGTCATCAGGTTTGGTGGCAAGTGCCTTGACCCACTTGAACTATCTGGTCATCCCTTGGTTTTTCTAAAAACCTATTTTTTTCTATTATCCCATTCTTCTTCCTGGCCCCCACTTATTTTACTTCATGTTTTTCTAGAGTTTATTTCCCATTTGTCTAGTTTCTTTCATTTTTATGTCCTATTTTATAATTCTGAGACCTTTTTAAGCCTGCATTCCCTTTTCTAGTCTCTAGCTTTAGTATCTGAGGACACCTCTAATTATCTTATTTGACAAAGGTTCTGCTCTATTCTCTGCTGGGCATATCAGTTTTCCATTTAAGGGTGTTCAGTAAAAGCAGAAGTTGGAGGATAATTTCTCTAAGTGGAATTAGTCTGTTACAAAAACACAAGTATTCAGTGTTAACTAAATTTTGAAAAGTACTGAGAAGATGGAGATAACTGTGACAGGAAAATCATAAATAAAACTTGTCAATAAAAAGAGTAAACTATAAGGCTCAAATAATAATGGAGGAATTTAATATTTTTACATCCTATAATATAAGCAGTGACAAGTATTTCTTCATTCAGACTATGTTGCAATGATAACTTTTCCTATACTTAATAATTTTATTTACTTTTGAACCACTATATTTGACAAGAACCCCTCATCTGCTTATGAGAAATATATCTTAATTAGAAAAATGATCAAGGCTGGCTACAAGATAGTACAATCAAAAGCTAAATGTAGTCTCTCTGAATGCTTATTATATAACATTATATATAATTCCAACAACCTTGATATTTCCTACAACATGTCTTTTAACCACTTTGTTTTAGGAGCCATTTATACGGAATTAAGCAACAGTGGAAAATGGCTGCTATTCCCCACTCCTGGTCGCTGTCTCCAGGCTCTTCAGTATATCAGCGGGTGGGACTGCTAATGTTCATGTAATCTGAGGAAAGTTTTACATTACTTAATGTGAAAGACCCAAATTCTGGCAGGGCTATACACCAGATTCCATGACGCTATATCCAACTTGAGACGCAATCCGTATTGAAGAGCGGCTGCAACATCAGCATAGCAGAGGGTTCACACAGATACAAAATCACTTGGTAAAATGATTAAGATGGGAAAGAGAAAATGCTTAGCTTTGGGAATAAAATAATCATGATATAATGAAAACCAAACCATTTGTCAGAAACTGATAAATATTTATTAAATGAATCCATGAATATAAATAAGCAAAAATGAGAGATATCACCTTTAAATTTGACCTACTTCTTTAAGACTTATTCTGATCTATTATTTTATAACAGGCTAGCTATTTTAAATGACAGAATTATCAAATTTAATGTATAACCCTCCAGGCCCATGATAAATTGAAGAACTAAATTATTATGCAAATTAGAATCTATTAAATAATATTTGAATCCCGATGGCTTAGATAAAAGTAGACTTCAAAAAGGACTTGTATATTCATTTACCTAATTTAATTGAACATTAATTGGGCTTTTAATATGTGCCAAAATTTATGTGGCAAGCTAAGGAAGCAACGGTGAACAAAGCAGACACCACTTGTGCTGCCATTGAATTCAGTGTGTAGTGGAGGGGATTAAAAAAAATCAGTAAATGGAAAGTTACTCAAATTATAAAAAATATATTTATTTGTTGTCCTATTTAAAAATTTTGTATTGAGTTTTGGGAGTTTAAAATAGAAAACACTTTTAAAACCATAGGACTGATGACTTCTTCAATGTTTTTGGAGGCTGCTAGTTCATTTCCCAACAGCCCTGATTTGAAATAATCACTCAGAAACTATATTATTTGCAATACTGTTTGGCCAGTAGCATAAGCGTATTGCTAGGTAGCTCTTACATCCTAAAATAACCCATCTCCACTAATCTGTGCATCACCATGAGGTTGTGACCAACCAGCAAAATTTCAGTGGGCTCCAGCGGAGGCGTCTGTCTCCAGTGGTGGCTACATGGCTTCTCCCTGGCCCTGACTACTTTCTCCCAGCATTGTTTAGTTTTCCTGCCTAGCTCTAGTCTGTTAAGCCATTTGCTGAAGGCAGCTTCTTTATTAACTAATGGCAATAAAACATTCACAGCATACAGAGGGGAATTCCACATCACTTCAAGTATAATGCATAGATGCTGAACACTGTGGAAGAGGCCCACTGCAGAAGGCAAGAGAGAAAGCACAGTGGTAATTGGGTCCTGGGCTAGCGAATCATCACATCTTACATGGCAGAAACAGTGAAATTTAGTGTGTAGGCATGTATGCATCCTTACTCTTTGTACAAATAAATATTGATGAATAGTTACATGCAAATATCTTTGTTTTGATGATTTCCATCTTATTATAAGATAACTTTATCTGCTCATCTACAGTTAACAATCTTTAAACCAAAAAATTGGTTTAACTAACATTTTTACTTTGGATAATTTACTCTTAAGTTTTTGTTAAAAAGTTTGAGGTCTAAAAACAAATTCCATGTTTCAATTCAGTGAGTTGGGTACCATCAGAGGTGCTCTTGGGGGACTTTTTAAAATTTTTTATAATTCATAATAAAAACTTTCTCAAACTTTAGCATGAATATTACTATCATGTACTAGCCTTAAAATTTAATTTCCCCATGAGTTATACTTTTTTTTTTTACAAATCCAATTTAATAACTGGTAATAGACTTTATTACTTACAGTTGAAGTGTGGACTAGACAGGAAGCAACTGCCATCCAGCCAAGAGGTTGAGTGATCTAGGCCACGGATGTGGGAACCTCCAGAAAAGGGCCTGTCGTCCTGAGAAAGAAAGCACCACACTTCAGTTCTATGATCAAAAGATGCATGGACAAAAGAGCTTCATGTAAATGTACTGATTGTGAAACTGGACCTTAATACACAAGCTACATTACACATGCACAGCTTAGTGATAACCATCATTGCCAAAACTAAAACAAAACAAATGGCTTAAGGCATACATACATACATATATACATATATATATATATATACATACACACATATGAAAGAAATCACTCATTGCTGTGCAGCATGACATTTCTTTCCAGCCTTCTTCATGACACATACATAAAAGGGCTTTAGAGACACATTTACAAAGCTATATGTTTTCTGCATTTAGGTGAAAACAATTTGAAGTCATTACATTATCCGAATCTTCAACTTAAGTGTTACTCGCACACTATCCAGTGGGCACACCATGTTTTACTCAGCCACTACTTTTCTTGGCATTTAGATGGCCGCTATAAATAACACTGAGAGAAGTACCTTTAAATATGCAACCTTTTCCATATTTAGGTCTACTCCTTATGACAAATTCTTAGGTGG
Organism: Ondatra zibethicus; assembly: GCA_004026605.1. Classification (NCBI taxonomy): domain Eukaryota; kingdom Metazoa; phylum Chordata; class Mammalia; order Rodentia; family Cricetidae; genus Ondatra; species Ondatra zibethicus. Next base: position 20,215 of record PVIU01017400.1, read on the forward strand.
AAATAGTGGTTCAATAAAACAACTTTATGTTTAAAATGCATTTTATCAGACTGCTTTCTGCATGATTATATTAATAATGGTCTTTTACATCCAACAAATATTTAATTAAAAATATACATAATAGGTCCCTGTCTTCATTTGTTGCATAAATATGTCTTCCTTAACTATTAGAGGACAACTTCAAAAAATTTCATTGGTTAAACAGATTAAAAACAGGTACTTGATAAACTTAAATAAGTAGTGAAATTGCAATTTTTATAATTCTTTTAAAATTATTTACTATGTTCTTTACTCCCCATCACCAATTGATTCAACAATAATAGGAGGTAGAATGTACTATGTGCTGGGGCAGGAACAAGTAAGATATTGGATTGTGTGATCAGGAAACATCTAGTTTTCCAGAGGAGAACTGCATTCATTAAACAAATAAACTACATGAAATGTGGTGCAATTAGAAGCACAATACGCACTCTAATAACAGTAAGCAACAGAAAGACGAACATGGAATTGGGGCTAAAGAAGATGCCCCTTGGAGGTAATGTTCAGGGAATTATGTGAGTGGAGCTCAATGAAGACACTACTACAAGGGTAGTAGCAGGGAGGACGGAGTGATTAAGAAAGAGCTTAGAAAGTGAAGGAAGAGGACCTTGTGGTTGCAGCATTCTGAAGTGAAGTCTAAGTGTGGGCAGAAGCTACATTTTTTACTTGGAAATTTAATTTTTAAATTAATGTATTTGTGTGTGCACCCAAACGTCCAAGCATTTGAGGCTGTGTGTGTGTGTGTGTGTGTGTGTGTGTGTGTGTGTGTGTGTGTGTGTAGATTGGAAGACAAGTCTCTAGAGTTGGTATTCACCTTCTATCTTTGTGGAATCTGGGGACTGGCCTCATATCATCAGGCCTGAATGCAAAGGCCACAATCCATTAAGTCATCATGCTGGTCCAATGTTAAATATCTTAAATATCATTGGAAGAAAACACAAGTTGTGTAAAGAGAAGGATGATGATAAGGTGGGTCTATCATCTGAAACACACAGTGGGAAAACCAGACTGGCTAAAGATAGCTGGTGTCTGCAGAGTTCACATCAAGCAACTGTCAGCAAGGTGGTCTAAGGCGATGTCTCAAATGCACTTCTCCTTGTAGGAAGGCCTCATGTAACATGACTACCTGGAGAATTCACTTGGACCTCAACCAGTTTTTTTTTTTTTTTTTTGGATTACTGGTGTGGGAGAATTGTCTATATTCTGTCAATCATATTTTAAATAAATGCTGATTGGCCAGGCAGGAAGTATAGACAGGTCAACCAGACAGGAAGTAGAGGTGGGGCGATGAGAACAGGAGAATGCTGGGAAGGAGGAAGCCCATTCCTCCCCAGTCCTGCCCAGACCACAGAAGAAGCAGGATGTGACCTGCCCCGCTGAAAAAGGTACCAAGCCATGTGGCTAACATAGATAAGGATAATGGGTTAATATAAGTTACAAGAGCTAATAAGAAGCCTGACCTAATGGGTCAATCAGTTTATAACCTAACGTAGACTCTCTGTGTGATTTTCTTTGGGACCTAATGACTGTGGGAACTGGGCAGGATAGAAACCCCAACAAGCAGGCCTTCATGTTACAGATCACATATACTGTACATAAATGTAAACAAACAAAAAGGTAAAAATAAAAAGTATATACACATATAAACACTTCTATAATAGGATTCTTGTTTCCCTCTCATTCCTCAAGTCACTGCATATATGTAATAGAGCACAGGATCTATTACACATCTCCACAAGCCTCCTGCTTTTTCTAAAATCACTGTATCTTCATCATCACCATTATATATCATAGCTTAATTTACACTCTTAATATCCACTCTCATGGTTTAGTCAGGTTTTTATTCCTACTATAAGCAAACCCTATGACAGATGCATTGCCATAAAGAGGCTTGTTTATACTTTAATTTCCTAGATGTGAAATCACTAGATGGTATATTTTCATGCTTCATTTGCGGTTGTTGATACCACAAATTTCAATGAGTTGTGCTTTTACTTTAATATAGTTAAATATTTTTAGCTTTCTCTGGCTTGCTTCTTTGGGCCATAATGGGTTAGTTAAAAGTATGATGTTAAATTTTTAAGCAGTTGGGTATTTCCCAGACAGCTTTTTGTTATTGATTTTTGGTTTTATCTCACTGTGGATAATCTTTATAATTTTAATCATCTTAAAAGTTTTTTAAATAAAATTTTTATCACCCATAATATAGTATACTTTGGAGAACGTTCAGTATATACTTTGCTCGTGCTGGAGAACTTTCTGAAAGTTTCAGTTAGCTGTTGTGGGCTGGTGGTGCAACTCTAGTCTTCATTGATTCTTCTGCTAATGGCATCAATTATGAGAAAAGAAATGGTAACATTTCGAAGTCTAGGCTGGCTGTTGCTTATAGTTCTGTTGGTAGCTGTTGCTCCATGTGTTCCAAGGCTCCAGTGGAAGAATTATTCCTTTCTTCCACATGACTTACTCGTGACTCAAATATTCTTACATATGAGAACTGTGGAGGCTTAACTTCATATTTTAACATTTCACGTCTACAACTGTGAGAGGGAGCTAAAGAGATGACCTAGCCATTAAGAGTTCAGATGTAAATTTAATCGCCTGTGCCTATATCAGGTGGCTCAAAACCCCTGTAATTTCAGAAAGAGGGGATTGACACCCCTTCTGTCCTTCACAAGTACTTACACACACACACACTCTCTCTCTCTCTTAAAAAATTAAAATAAAATCTTTTAAAAATTGTCCAAATTTTTCTTATTATCTTGAATCAGAACCAGCAAAATTAATCAGTCAAACTGAATTATAAGAGAAAATTATTTAATAATCCCTTTCAACAATCAACACGCCAGAGCATGAAAAGAGTACCTTCTTTTCCTATGTTGCTCCTGCACTCCTATATTGCTATTTAATCTGTGGAATCTCAATTTAAATATATTTTACAAGGTGATCAAAAATTCAACACTTCTTTTTAATTCCTATTTATATGTAATCAAGCACTTCAGTACCAAGAAGAAAATACTTATTAAAAAGGAAGATTCTTTGCAATGTTAACAATCCTGGCTTCTGCTTTATAATAATTCTTTTATCCTTAAAACAAGGGCCTGTTTTTATTGCTGTCTTAAGTCTGAATAACCCAGTTAGCCAGAACTCTCTGTAAAAATTCAATGGATGAAAGAACTTGCATTTTCTAGTATTTTCCCTGGGCTTCTTCCACTTCTCTTTCATAACTCGCATTGTAATTGGTTTCTTCAAAGCGGTTCCAAGTTGACTGAGTTCCTCTGCTAAGGTGACATCTAATGACAACTATCTAGCAATGTACACCAAACGCTTCCCTCCGAGGGACACTGTCAGCTCAAAGTTTCTAAGTGACGCATTTAATTTTAAGGTTTTATCAATCTCTTCCCCCCTGGAGAAAAGGAAACTAAAATGCATGTATTTCTGGATCTGTGGCAGGAATGTTTTCCTAAACTCCTTTTGTTAAATGCACTCTCTCTATTTCCACTCCACTATGACCATCTGTATTCCATCAGTGTTCCAGAGCGGTCAGCTTCTTCCTCAGGAAACTTCATTCTGTTGGAAAGTTCAAACTGGACATTCCCCTACAGTTTGCACTTCAGGTCTCAATTTGTACCTCTGCTAGTTCAGATTTTAATCACCAGGGTGAGGCTCTGACTTTCACCAGCAACCCACCTTTCTACCTATCTACCCACAATCCTCCACCATTTACCAAAGTGTCACCTGTAGTAAGAGGGTAATAGCAATATATGATGATACACTGAAATTAAAATCTGTTTACTGAGTGTATGTTGGCACATAGGAGATGGCTATTCTTACAGCTGAAGGTTCTTTTGGTATTCTTTTCTCTTTTTCTTTGTTGAGAAAGTCACGTAGCCTAGGCTGCCTTTAACTTACAATCCTACTGCCTCCGCCTTGAATGCAGGAGCTACAAGTATGAGCCATCCCGAGCAGCTATACTTAAGGCATTGTGCCAGATCGCCTCTAAGTAGTCTCCCCACTAATACTTTATCATCTGAACTGATCTGAATGAACTGCCAACTATGCAGACCATCTTTTCTACAGGAAATCTAAACCAATTCAACAATGCTATAACTTCACGTTGGCGACCTTCATCATAGAGTTACAGACTCATGAAAATACTGTTTTACTGGACTTAATGAGTTTAAAAATAAAAAGGAAAGAGGACACCAAGTTTTGTGGGTAATGAAGGCCGGGTCAATCTGGGAGGATTGCTGGGGGGTTGGGTATGATCAAAGTATATTGTATGCAATTCTCAAAGAACTAATAAAAAAAAAAAACCAAGAAAAGACTGTGCTAGATAAGACCATTGGATGGTTTTTTAGGACTTTTCTATCAATATTAGCAAATGTAATTATTTCATTATTGACAGTTGTATAAAATTTTATATTCTATGCCAAAGAACTAGGGTATATAGCAAAAGCTATAGTAGGATAAAAATTAATGTGCTTAACTGAGTTAACACTTCTGATCCATAACTGCTTTCAGATTAAGAAAAAAATTCCAGTTCAATTTGGATTTTTTTAAAAAAATATTTTGTTTAACTTAAAAAATGAAATCACATAGTTAAACATGGCAGCATGTAAGTCCAGATGATGTTAAAGGAATACAATGATTCATATTTCCACATGATTTGATTTCCAAACAAAGTCTGGGATGTTTCACCCAAGAATTATTGGAAAAAATGGCAGTTAGACTTTCACTAGACTCCTACACTGTTTTAACCCAGAATATAATCAACAATTTATTATGTATGCTTGCTCTTTATTCTGGGGTTCAAAGTAAAACAGACAGTGCCTGTACTAAAATGCCATGCCATACAACAAAGGGCATTTCTTAAACTTCCATATTCATTTATATTTATACTATTGTTTTCTCTATGTTCTTAAAATTTTACTTCACACACTATGTAAGGCTCTCTCCAAAGAGTGACAAATTGGTTGGGTTGAGGGATGAAATAGTGATATATCTGCATAGCAATTTACATTTAGTTTCCTATCAAAAATGGGAAAAGGTAGCTACAAATGACATAATAGTGATAAAAGGGTTAATGCTGTCTTAAAACTCTCCCATGGTTGCTCCTACTATTCCCAAGCAATGTCCATGAACTTGTATGATTAATACACTGGTCATGTATCTTAGAGTATCAAAACTACAATGTTTATGCATTACCTTCAATCTTGGATTGCACTAGTTGCACACAGCATGTTTTAGAAGCTAGTGTTGCAGATTTGAGCCAGAAATAGCTGACTCGAGAAAGTGCAGAATGCTATTAATTGCTATGAGCAAGGCATAAACAAATTACAGAGAGATTCAGTGAGAGAGAAGTGACTTCCAGGAGCAAGCCAGGGACTTATATCACACACATGCTTACACTGAACAAACACGGTCAAGGGCCTGGGCAACTTCTGCCTTCCCTTCATAAAGACTGTGGAAAGCCATTATCAACGCTGCACCTCGCTCCTCTAATCCTGTGAAGCAGCTGCTTCTTCAAAGAGAAGCGGCTCACCAACTCTTCAACTGGAAGTTAAAAAAAACCGCTGTTTTCTTCTCAGAAAGAGGAAGAATGGAAAGGGGCACACCGTCTGTGATTTTACTAAAAAATTCCAATGTTAATTAAAACCATATATTTAGTATGGATAAAGGTAACAAATGGAGGGCTTTTGAGCAAACCACGCTCCTCCGTGAATTCAGATTAGTGATGCTGTGTTACTGGCTCACTGTGGACATTCTGTTCTATTTGAAACAGCTGGGGCTGTGAGGAAGACTGCATTTCCTACAGAAACTCAATTAGGCTGGGTGGAAAAGAGGCCATGAAAATGCTTCTGTTGTCTACAGAGAGTCAGTGAGAGTGTGTTGGGCTTGACTTTGACTTGAATTCTAAATATAAACGGAGATCAGGCTCTGTTCAATCAGCTTGGTCAGCTTAGTACACTATTATATTCTCATATTTTTATATTACACCATGCTCTTAAAATTGTCCACACTGGGTTGCTTGGACTCTTGACAGGTTTCTAGAAATTGGATCCTTTTTGTCCTGCTGGTCACAGGGGTAGACAGAAGGAGAGGGGCCCTGGGACTGGGTGGAATGAGAATCTAATTTGCCTGCTTCCTGCTCACACTTCTTTCCCTGCAATGGTGTGGTCACACATGATGTTGCATTTCTTTCTTACATGACAGCAATAACAGGAGAGAAGTCAGATGCCAATATGGTCTTGCCGTTCCCACAGCTATTTGTCAACAGCAATACAGGACTCAACAAATGAATGCTAGTAAACAACCTCTTCCAAACTAAGGCATGAACAAAACACTTCCCTGCATCTTGTCATTACAAGCATCTTCCTAAAGATTCAGCAACCTTGTTCTAAATCCCTAGCGAAGCTGACGAGGATCACCTTTGTTGCATCTAGACCTTCTCATCTGCACCATCACTGCTTAGAGGAAGGATATAAATTGCTAAGGGCTAGGATCGTTCTTCTCTTAGTGTGCAAATCTCTTGAGGCCTTACTACAGTGGTGTATACATTTTAGTAAAAACTAAATTAATGTTCACTGAATGTTGGATCCAGAAAAATAATAAATGTAAATAAGTTCCAATTAGAAGAGAAGCTCCCTAAATGCTCACTTATTTGAGTCATGTATGTCTAAAAATATTCTAGGCACATAGACAACACACAGCATACACATGAGAGGAAGGATGTTTTCAAAAAGCTTGGGAAGTATTTATTTGATTGACAAAGAAAAAGATTCTATAGTGTGTAAGGGAAGAGAGACTAGAGTGTCAAGTTTTCCATTTTCAAATTAAAGATTGGCAGATTTCTCTTTTTACATAGAAGGTCAATAGTAAATATTTTAGGATGTATAGGCCCTATAGCTTCCCCTGTGTAGCCAAACCCTACAGTGAAGCACAAAAGCAACCCCAGACGATCTGTAACAACTGAGTGTGGTTGTATTCCAACACAACTTCAGGACTGGCTTTATCTTAGTTAGGTTTGATCAACTTGGGGAGGAAAGGGTTTAGTTTATTTTTCGCCTCCTGGTCAAAGTCACTGAGAAAAGTTAGGGAAGGAACTCAGGCAGGAAAGGAACCTGGATGCAGGAGCTGATGCAGAGGCCATGGAGGAGTGCTGCTTACTGGCTGGCTTCTCATGGCTTGCTTCTTGCTTGTACACCCCAGGTCTACCAGGTCAGAGGAAGCACCGCCCATAGTGAGCTGGGCCTTCTCACACCAATCACTAATGAAGAAAATGCACCACAGCCATTGTCTTGGTTAGGGTTACTATTGCTGTGATGGACACCATGAGAAAAGCAAGTTGAGAAGCAAAGGGCTGATTTGGCTTATGCTTCCACATCACTGTTCACCATTGAAGAAATCAGGACAGGAACTCAAACAGAGCAGGAACCTGGAGGCAGGAGCTGGTGCAGAGGGCATTAAAGATTCATGCTTATTGGCTTGTTCCTCATGGCTTGCTCAGACTGCTTTCTTACAGAATCCAGGACCACTAGCCCAGCGATGGCCATCCCCACAGTAATGCTGAGCCCTCCATCAACTATCGCTAGGAAATGCCCTGTAGGCTCGCCAATGGCACAATCATATGGAAATATTTTCTCAACTGATGCTCCCTCCTTTCTGATGACCCTAACTTGTGTCACAGGAAACTAGTCAGAATGGGCGTTCTCTCAGTTAAGCTTCCCTCTTCTTAAGTGATTCTAACCTGTGTCAAGCTGACAAACACAGACCTCTGCTCTCAGTCTCTTTAAATTTATTTGTAAAAACGACTATTGGTATCCACAAAAGACTCACAAAATGTCAGTCTACTGCATTATTTAGGGTAGGCATCTGCTGAATTTGGTGATGATCTATATATTTATCACAAGAATGGATAAATATGTACAAATGTTTACAGAGTATTATTCCAAAGCATGGCCTGTGTAAAATAGAATTTGTGGGCCTCTGCTACACTTATACCATCTATTTCTAAAATTCTCAAGCTTATTTTCTCATATTTCCAAGTTTAACCCATTCCATAAACAGGCCTGACTCGCTTCAGCTGCAAATCCAGTTTTACATAAAATTGAGTAGCTACTTGCTACCCGTGTTAAACATTCATGACTTTGCCATATGCTATTATGAAGACTGCACTGATTTATAGCAGTTTGACACCACTAGATATCACAGATTCACCAGACAGCAAATCATGCTGTATTGAGAAATAATGTTTTAAATGTTTAGTATGCATCCAGACCTCTGTTAACTGGTGATAATGTAATCATGTAGTTTTGGAGAAAACTTTTACAACACATTAAAAATACAGTCTTATGTTTTGTGACTGTGAGCCATATGAAGACCAAACAGAAACAGCACAGCGGTCAAGAACATAGAATATTGCACTTAGATAGACTTAGGTTTAAATATGGAGTCAAACATTGAACCACTCCATAACCTTACTTTCTTCAGCAATACAGGAGATGAATAATACCAATCTGACAGCTGCTGTAAGGAGTAGGCGTGACTTCACATAAAACACATAATACCTGGGAAAGTCTGTTCTGACACACTGAGTTAGTAGTAATTATCACTAGCTCCTATTGCCTGCACATTAAATTCCATTGAAGGAGAAATGAATAATTCAGGATATATGGTACAATACAGGAATGTTGGATGATGACTTAAAAATTGTCATACATACAAGACAAAAATTTTACCAGTGTAGTAAAGTTATTCTAACTTTAAAAATTGGTAAAAAGTAATAGAATCTTAACTTTGAAGGTATCAACAGTATAACTATGCTAAGGAAGATTCATTGAAATGAGTACTATCTATCACTGGGTTCTATCCAATTATATTAGGAGGGAGGAGGCTCCTTAGAAATAATACTTAGCTGTAATAGGTGAATACATATTATGTAATGAATATTCATTAGTATTAAAGTGTGTAAAATGGACACTTTTTGTTTTTCTGTAATTATAAGTACACATCTGAGCACAGATGGATTCTCTATAGGTCAACATTCTTTGTGTGTGTGTATGTGTGTGTGTGTGTGTGTGTGTGTGTGTGTGTGTGTGAGAGAGAGAGAGAGAGAGAGAGCATGTGTGTTGCGGGTGGTAATTTTGTCCTGCAGGGATTATCTGGTAATGCCTGGAGAACTTTCTGCATGTCACAATTTGGGTGGGTGTGCTACTGGCAATCGAGGGTGATTGATGCTAAACTGAATAAACTTTAGGGATGCTGCCAGTCATCCTATAATGCTCAATGTCACCTCTGCAACAAAAATTACCTGGCCATAATGTCAAGATGTTCAAGTTCAAGTCAAGATACTTGGTTCTGAACTAAGATCCTTCAGGGCTGTGGGGGTTTGAAAGAAAATGGCGCCCAAAGGGAGTTGCACTATTAGGAGGTATGGCTTTGTTGGAAGTGTGGCCCTGCAGGAGGAAGTGTGTCACTGTGGGGATTGGCTTTGAGGTCTCCTATGCTTAAGCTACTCCCAGTGCCACAGTCTACTTCCTGTTGCCTTCATATCAACAAGTAGCAGCTACCTCTCCAGAACCACGTATGCCTGCACGCCACTATGTCCCACTAGGATGATAATGAACTGCACCTCTGAACTATAAAAGAGCCACCACAATTAAATGTTTTCTTTCTAAGATTGTCAGGGTTATGGTGTCTCTTCACAACAACAGAAACCCTGACTAAGATAAGGGCCAAGTGGGCTCATCTGTCTGCCCTCAGATATTGGGATAAGACTAGGGAATGGAACACTTTTTGTCAACATGATCAAATGATCTCACTCATCTATTTGCTGGTTACACATTTATAAATCTGAAGTCCTAGCACAGAATTATCCTACCTAAGAGAATAACTAGAAATACAAGGCTTCAGGTTCAATAGCACAGGATACTGAACCTCAAGGGGACTTCTGTGCCAAGTATACCCTGTCTTACACATGAAAGAGGGCGGTCATTTATAATATCTTTGACCAACTAAGTGACCAGGGTTTTCCTGGCTCAGGATTTCTTACATGACATTAATTTCTATAGACAGACGACATGCTATAATAACAGTGAAATTGAGTGGAATCTTTCCTTTCCCAAATACTCTGGTACAAACACTGCTACAGCTGCTTATAAGCTATATAGACTTAAAGATAGTTAATGACCCAAGTTTTCAAAACTGTATATAAAGAACATTACTTTAAAGCTTTTGATTCTGTATCTGGTGTCATCTCGGCGCTGTTGAACAGAATCTCTTTGAATTCTGTATTTAGAATATCTGCTATCAGTTTTCTCAGATAAGCTGGAGGAAACCTGGAAAAGAAAGATAGGGTTCAAAATTAGTAAATGAAAGAATAATCAGTGCTTGAAAATAAGAGCAAGGAAATATTGGAGTACAGAAAAATAACTGTATTTAGAGAGATGCATTAAAAAAAAAGGCGACCAAAGGAAAAGAAGAAAACGGCCATGCTGTACTTGGTCACAGGTATTAGATGGGTGTGATATATTCTTAGAGAAAACTAGCCCTCCTTTCCAGCTGCTAACAACTACCAATTGCTCCACAGCTGGGGAAGGGGCTGTGTGTCAATGGATCGCATACATTTTCAAATTTAATATTTAATTATTCTTCATAATCATACAAATCCAGAGAACAAATAAATTAACAAAACAACATGTTCAGGACCCTTCTATTTTTTTCCTTCTCTTCATTTTCAGGAGAAAGAAGGAACACAAGAATTAGCTCTGATAGTCAATTATTTAGACATTTAATATTTGTGGGACAATTTAGAAGACAATGAGGGTAAATGATTTTGGTGTGTACAATTATCTATGGTAAGCAGAGTCTGAAATACTCACATAGAACCTTCATCTTATTGGTGGTTCAAGAGGGGAAGGGAACTTGGAAATCTAGCTCCAAGCTTTTCATTTTCATGAGGACAGCAAAGGAAAGGAAAAAAGGCTGCTCATAAAGTCATGAATGCTTGGCCAGAGCTAGGCAGTTTGTGGCACCTCTGGATTGGAACTCAGTGCCATACCCTTCACACTCTGCCAAATAAGCAATGTTTCAATTCAGATGACAGAGCTGAAGCATTTTTCTCTCCAAAAACAGGGTTACAAGGAAAGCAGGGAGACCAAGAGGGACGATATAGCCACATTCAAGAAAGAATAAAGTCAAGTGTATCAAAGTAGGATAGAGTTTCTATGCAGTCATAACTATGAGACTATCAGAAAATACAACTGTAAACTGCATTTTTTGTATATATGTTAGTGGTGGCACCATGAGTAGGACCCGCACAGATGACAGTATTTATGTCCTTCAGGTTATTTTAAGAAAGTATTCCTGGGGTGGATAATAAAAAAAATAAATAAAGTATTCCCTGAGACATTATGCCATCTGGGGCATGAACTTGAATTTAGATAAGCATGTAGGTCTTTGAATTTTTATTTATATCATACTGATATACATGCGTGTGCATGTACTTGTCTAAATATAATCCATATTTAATAATATGAAGGCTCTCTATATTTTCACCAAAGGCTGTATCTATTTCATGAAAGTGATATAAATGAGCTATTTTTAATTGCATAGATGTCTTTGGAATACACATGAACATATGGAATGGGTTTCAAGATGGAGGCAATAGTGAAGAGACAAATTAGATCTCTATCCCAGCTAATTTACAAACTCTAAGCTTCAATTTCCTCATATGTAAAACAGGAAAAATATGTCTGAATATCAAAGAAATTCACAATGGATTTAGCTACTGTTAGCTACATAGTGCAATAAAAGTTATAAAAAATACTTGCTACATTTGATAACAAACAAAAATAGCTAACAAGCATGTCTCTTTCCAGGATACAGGTTTCACTTTTAAAGACTGGAATGTACAACTCTGAACTTGAAAGCACATTCTCCCCAAAACATTCAGTATAAGCATATCCTCCTACTGGAGTCTGTGCACGTGTAAGTCAGGCTTCTAGACCACCATAGAACTTCTGATAAGAAAACAAAACTTCTGGACTGCACTCATAAGCATTCTGTTCAGTAGGAGCACTGAGGGACAAGTGAGCTTGTACTGGGAGCCTACATCAGAGGCTTAGCCTGACCTACAGTGGGCATCTGCCTCTCACTCATCCTTCATTCATCTAGGTGACACTAGTACAGAGGGGGAAAACATTCTCCACACCGAGTTGAATGAAGGTGCAGGGAAACCACAGGGCTCCGTATGTTGATGTCCTAACCGTCTGGTAGGGATTTAAGCTGAAAATACACATTCACAACGTCAGACAGAATCAACACAATGAACAAGGAACACTTGTTTTATCCTGTTTGAACTGCCCAGCTTCAGGATGTGTCAACCGACTCTTGGATCATGCTAAAAATAGTTCAGTTATGGAATCATCAAAAATACTCATTATATTTTGAGATCTGCATCATATCATTGATTGCAACACACCCATGCTATTGTGTGCTGACATTTCCTCCTCAAATGTATCAACAAATAATATGCAATATTTATAGAGAACCTTAATATTACGTAAGTCATATTTTTAGTGATTTTAAGGCCAATTTGAAACAAGAGACTACATGTTCACAACATGAACACCACATCACTTTTAGTTTTAATCTTTTATTTGTATCTAGTGCGTTGACACTGTAATAAGCTATAAATTGCTAAGGCTATACTTTCCATTTGCATCCCCTAAAGGGACACAAGAAGAAATGAACTCTAAACTATCATGAACTGGATTTCACACGCCACGGGAGAGGAATAACTATGAAATACGATGTCTCTAAAAACAGAAAGTATCTCATCTTCCTGTTGTTACTGGAATGAGTCACCCCCTTTAATTCTTAGGGTTTTCTAAATTATTGTTACACGTTTAGAGAGAAAAAGTAAATTTCTAATAATAAGATAAAAGTATCATTTTTCTATGTTATCTTAATAGAGAAGTTTGGTTATTTTCATTCCTGACTTCACAAATGTCAGTGAACTCTGGTAAGATGGCACTGTTAAAATCCCCAGTGTTTTTCAGAACTTCCTCCCTTTCCACAAGTTTGCTTGCACATCAGGAAGATGTCAAGTGTCCTAACTCAGACAAAAATAATGAAAGAGACAAGCCAACTCCTCCTCACTCTGAAGTCTTTGAAATCCTCTAGAAGGCTCAGTTTCTCAGGCACAGACTCCAGATGGTCTAAGACCACTCGGGTACTCTAGGAAAAGAACAAAACAAAGCATAAGGGGACTCGATCAAAAATTAATATTTTCAGAATCTGAATACTGAAAACAAGACACACAACCAGCAAATAAAACTACAAATTTATAGCCAAATAAGAATAAATATTTTTAATAGATCTTTTAAATCAGGAGAATTAGTTCCTTTCACAAAGTATATGAGATGCATTTGCAAACCTGACTCAAAGCTTTAAAAGGCTTCCTAGATAATTACTTTCAACTGACACGCTGTGAAATTTTCTATAGAGCATTTCATATTTGCATTAATTTACAAAAATTGCTTCAGTGAACACCAAAAATTAAGCACCAGGTGATAGTGAGGAGAGATGAGTTTGCAGTTGCATTTCTACAGAGCACATTTGGCACCCTCAAATGTTGTCATTGCGAAGAAAAGAGTTATCAACCATTAGTTTTAGGAAAAAAGCAAATGCAAAGCAGTTCTCAAAAGACAGAAGAAATGTCTGAAATCAAACATCTGTAACAGAGGCATAAGACTGCTGATTATAAATCAATAAGTTATTACAAAACCATTGAATAGCTGGTTCTATTACACCCACCAATGTGAATATCAAGAAAGAATGATCTTAAAATGACCTCCTGGATGCTCAGTGGTTAGAACTACCTTGAGCTAAAGATGGTGTATATACAGGTAACCGGTGTTAGCTTTTTAATTGGAAATGAATTTTAATTATCAAAACAAAAACAAAAACCCACAGGTGATATATGACTCAGGGCATGACTCTCGGAGCTGCAGATCAGTTAGTGGCCAGGAGTGTCGCTGCATTTAGCAATGAGATCCCCATGCTCTTTCATCATAGACCCTTTCCGGGGTACTGCAGGAGTCACATGGTCTTTCCAGATGGTCTTGTCTGAGACAGAGGTGAACTGCCCACCATGTTGGGTTTTGTGTGAGTCAAGCAACTTTAGCTTTGTTAAACTGTATTTTAGGGTTTGGTATTCACCAACACATGACTCAACAGTAATTAGCTCAAGTGACATCTGTGTGGTGGATTAAGTCATTAAAGAGGCAAGTCATATGGCTGTGATATTTCATTTGTATTTGAATAAATAAAGTTTGCCTGAAGATCAGAGAGTAATCTTGCAGACCAGGCAATAGTGACACACACCTTTAATCCCAGTAGCCACACTAGTTTGCCATAGGAACCGGGCCGTTAAATGGTGCACATCTTTAATCCCAGAAATAGAGAGGAATATAAGACGGAAGGAGTCTCATTCTAAGATTCCTCGAGGCTGGATCACCATTTCGGACTGAGGTAGATGTAAGAGCCAGAGGCTGGCTGTTTTGCTTTTCTGACCTTCAGGCTGAACCCCAACATCTGTTAATTGGGCTACAGGTGACCTGGCTTTTGATTGGGTGGTTAGGTCTGATTCATGGGCATGGCAGAAATTTTTCTTTGAGAAGAGTTCATCACTCTCCACTCAGTCTCCCCCTTCATTTGCACTCGATTCTGTGCTCTGCCTGGTGTCTCCCACCAGGGCCTCACCAAGGCAATTTTTTCAGAGGCTGGACTTTATGTCTCCCACAGCTGCTGGGCATGACAATGGATGGATACAAGAAACTAATGGGATGTCTTTGCTCAACACACTTTCAGTTCACCCCTTCCCACTTCCTCCTTCTTCAGTAATTGCACTAATGAACTCAATCAAAAGCCTAGCTGGAATTCTGCAGAGTGACTCCCTTGCCTCTCCTGTTCTGAGTTCTATGTGACTTTTTCAGTGTTTTGAAGCTCCAGCTGCTTTCTGGTTTTGTCATACACAAATCAGTGCTCCTGTTCTCCAGAAGCCTGTAGAGAGCAAAGAGAACGCAGCCGCCGCCATTTTGAAGAGGAACTTGTTTTGTGCTGTTCCAAGTTAGCAAAGTATTCTTTCTCAGGGTCTATTTAAAAGATTTATTATTTTGTTCCTTCTGCTTAACATTTATATTATTGTTAGTTTTTCTGCTTCGTGTACTTACTTAAACTGCCATACATTTTAAATGGATTCACTTAATTTTTTCCTGGGTTGGAAAGATTCATCAAAACGACATTTTTCTTAACATAGGATACAACATGTAGGTTTCAGAGAGCAGGGAGCTGTTTTGTTTTTTGTTGTTGTTTGTTTTTAGTCACTTTGTAAGCTATATTTACTTAAGTAATAAAATTAGAGATATTTAAGAACTATATTAACTCTTGGAAATAAAACACAAAGCAAAGCTCTGATGACTATTTTAAGACAAAACTGTGCAATGAATAAAACCCTTTCCATAAGCAGATCCTAATAGACTTTTAGCACTAAAATTTTATTTCCATTTTCTTTTTAACCTCATGTTTTCTTCTCAGTTGGGAGTGATCCTCAAAACCTGGACTAAATATTTTAAACTCATTTCTTTCTCAAAATAAGCAGATAACCCCTATAAAACCTGAGTAATTTCAACCAACCAGTGATTTTGTGATCATTCTCTTTTTGTTTTTGCAAGCCCCCATATCAGTTTATTATTACGATGATATTTTGGGTGTATATCCAAATGGTTGCATTATTGTGGCATTCATGAAAAGTCTTTGCCTCATTAGAAAGCACAGTTATTTGTAAAGTGGTCCCTTTCCCTCATCTCTGTCTCCATGAACTCTCTGCATATTTCCTCATAGTTTATTTTCAGTTGATGTGTGTGTGTGTGTATGTCTCTGTGTATATGTCTGTGTATATGTATGTCTCTGTGTCTGTCTCTGTGTGTATATCTGTGTATATGTATGTCTGTGTGTGTATGTCTATGTGTGTAATGTCTGTGTGTGTATGTCCGTGTGTGTGCGTGTGTGTTAATGTTGCCTAATAATTAAAAGATATGGAGAAGTCCCCATTAACAATCCACAGACCAATTTTTTGAGTATATTTCTGTACATTTGCAGCAGCCAATGATGTGATTAATTCATTTCTTTAAAACATATCAGATATTCACAGAAAGGTTTAAAAATGTTTTTGCCTGGGCATGGCAGCACATGCCTATAATTCAGGAGTTGGGGAGTGGAGGCAAAAGAACCTCAAATTCAAAGTCATGCTGGAATACCAAGTGAGTCCATATCAAAAGAAAAGAGGCTCGTTTCTGAAAAGTACTATAAGATAACAGTTATCACAGCATTTTGTACAAACAGATGAGTTAGTAAGCATATATATATATCCACCATATATATTTTTAGTTCCCTGAAGGGAACTGCAGTCTCATGGCCTAGAGGTACAGGTTAATTCCAACCCTGTTTGGAAGTATAATAAAAGATTAAACCAAAAAATATAAATTAGCTGTAAATTCAACCCTGAGTTACACTTTACTCTGCTGTGCTCCTCACACCACCATATGCAGTGTAGGCTTATTACTGTGAATATATTATATAGATGAAGCCATGAAGGACCAGAGTAACCCAAATGCAGAAATGGCAATGTTCTCACTACAAAAAAAATCCCTCCACACTTATACAACAATAAGCTAACAAGGCATGGAAGGATCCAGAAGCTGTAATTGCAGCTGCTTTATTTCCAACCCATTTCCAACTATCAACACTTTTCAGCCACTGTCTGAAGATGTGTGTTTGATGAGACTGTTTTTGTTAGAGGTGTTTTGAGAGGAAATCATGAAGAATTTCATCTTTTATGCTCAGTACCATGTGTATGCAAATATCCATGCATATGCACAGCAGTCAGAAAGAGAGACAGACACACACATATAGGAGTCTGGATATCCTAATGCGCGGGACTAGAGCATAGACACCAGCTCACAAGAGTTTCCTCAAATGAATGTTGACTGAACAAAAGCAAATGCAGTTATCATGCTCTAAACAGTCTAGAGAACTCATGCATTTTTATTAAATGCCAAAAGTCTGTCATTTGGTTTTATTTTCTCCGAAGAGTGTAAGTGATAGAAGAGGCTGGAGTTTAGAACCCTGTCTGCGAGCCCCTGTGGCTTGCCCCTTACAGACGTGTTCACATGGCTGTCAACAGACGTGTTCACATGGCTGTCAACAGAGGCAAAGCACAAGCTGCCAGCTTTACTCTTCCAAAGTTTCAACACACATCAGACGCCTATGGAGCTGAGAAATTTGAACCGGCCTATAGAACTGTTCCCTTAGATCTTCCTTTGTTTCAGACCAGAAGGAAATTGAATAATATCACGACAGCATAAGCAGCATCCATTAGGATTAAAGAGAGGAATTCACTACATATATTAGATCCTGTCTCCTGTGGAGAAAAATCTTGGAACAAATTTGACCATAGGCTGTAATACTTCTCCTTTGTAAAAATGCACTTCTGCATAATTTTATTAATATATAATAAATAAAATTTTCTCACACATATTGAACTCATATGTGTAGAAGATGAAGGAGAATTTGTCTTTATTTTTAAGACTGTGGATATTTCTGGCACAACGTACATGTTAAATAAACAAGGTTATGAAGCAATTTATTTGGGTTCAAAAATACAATTCTATTTCATTTGGAAAGAAATCTACTGCAAAACTTTCCTGACAAATGGCTGAACGGTGGTGAAAAGACCTGAGTAAACACAGTTCAAGGAGAGGAAGGGTGAGCTCACACAGAGGACGAACTGTACGCCTTTCACTGATGGTGACTCGATCCAGCACAGCTGTATTGGCATTGAAGGGTCCTGTTTTTATCCAAACTGTCTAACACTCTCTGGAACCAACCCGAACAGTAGCAGAGAACAGGCCTGCAAAGCCTGGTGCTGCTGATGCACATCCTTCAGGAGGCCCCGAGGAGAAAGCTGTGTGGCTTCCTCCAGACACTAAAAGAATCCTCCATTTATACACTTTGCAGCCCTGCAAAGCCTGGTGCTGTTGATGACATCCAGCAAGAGGCTCCAAGAGGAAAGCTGTGTGGATTCCTCCAAATGCCAAAAGTCTCTGTGTTCCATCTGCCACTATAAACGCTGGGGACACCCTAAGAAGCCCTATGGAAAACCTACATCTGTACTTGTTAACCGGACATAGCATCAACCTGCCCTCTAGATACTTGACCTTATACCCACAGATTAGTACAGTTTACAGCCCTCGCTGGAGAAGCTTCATTTTGCAGTGAGTAGAGGTTAATACAAAGACTCACAGCTGGTCAGAGAAAGGTTGACTTTACAGTGCTTAAATCTAAAAGAGACTTCTGTATCAGACCCCCTCTGCCCAGAATACTGCAAAGGATGGAAATGTCCAGATTCTAATGGTTAAAAGATAGAGAAGATTGCTGTGGAATTGTGTCTTCTGGACATGACAAGACCGTGCCTACAACAGCTGTGGATGATCGCATGAGACCCGCACAAGACAGAGCCAGTCAACATCCAGCATAGATATGGGAGAGGCTCATGATAGCCCGCCTCTAGCTAAGAGCTACTGGCAACTGATGGCAGCTGATGGAGGGAGGGTCAGTTTTCTGCAGGGTGTTACCCCTAGATGATTACCCACAACAAACACAGGGAACACTATAGTCAGTGAGTTAATAAACAAACAAACAACAAAATTCAGAAGATGACCTGGAGTTGGGAGAAGAACAGAGAGGAGGAATTGGAAGAAAATGGAGCAATGGATAAGTGATGATAAAGAGTGAATAATTATTTTTTTTAGAAAAAGAAGATACATTTTCAAACAGATTTCTCATTCTAAATTATAAATTAGAGTCAATCTATTACCTTTTTATTAGCTTACAAATGACACAGAGTTCTTCCCAAGTAAGTGGTTTGAAGGGTTTTTCCTGATGAGAAAACACCAAGAATGAAGTGAACGATGAGAAGATGGGGAACAAAGTAATGTTTTTCTTTGCTGGAAACACTCCAGATTGTCTCTATAAATATTGCTCTTGCCACTCCCTGCTATGAAGAACATAGTTCCTTCTGTGTGCTGAACAATATGTTAGCTACTTACAGATTCTTGACAAAGGATGTTTTATTTTTTTAGTGGAAATAATTTATTTCTTCAAATTGAAACTAAACGCACTCACAAGGAGGAAAACTGAACACTGGGGAGGGAACTGAAGTTACCAGACCTTACTGAGGGGACTCACAGTTCCAGGAATGTTCCTTACATGTATTTTGTGGTTTGGGGCACATCACTTAGCCCTGTCCTTCTAAGCCACAGTCTTTCATTTTTAATGGGCAGAAATAATGGGAGTCTTTATCATCCTGTACCCATCAGCAGCAGTTGTGATTAGCAGGAAAAGGCTGGACCTGAAAGTACACTGGAAACTGTCAAGTACTTTCCAAACATCAAGTACAGAAAAAAAATATTGAATCAGAGGCACCATCAACTATAGTAACTTCCAAATAGCAGAGAGGCACTGAACATCAATCTATAATTGCAGAAAATAAAGACTAAGCAAAAAGAGCAATGTAGAGAAATAAGTTACTTTTAGAAATGTACCTGCCATTATCTAGACATTATTTTAAAACATAAAAGAAGAACACCACATACATTTTGAACACACTGTACTCTCCTCTTTTTGGAGAATACTTTTCACCTTTTCCTCTATCAAAATGAGCTCCCCCCCCACCTCTCAGATAGTTTATTCTAGAATCAAATTTCAGTGACTATGACCTGGAAAAACACAGTCTTCCTCAAAGGATAAAGAAAAACAGACATCACATCAAAAACCCCGCTTTGATTAAAACATCAGGACTTTTCACGCTTGGACCAGGAAATCAGTGGATAAACTTGGTCACACCATCTGAGAGCACATTCATTGGGACGGGGCAACAGTGGTGGGTGATGGCCATCTTCAACGCCACTGATATTCACATACCCCAAGTTACTGAATATTTATTTCGCCTTTTATATTTATTAAATAATTTTATAATGAGATTTAAATATATTGTTCACAATAGTTAATAACCCAATTAAATATTTCTAAGTGATAAAATAATACCAAATTTGTTTTAATGAAGTAACATAGGAAGACGATGTTATAATCTTAATTTCATCATGTTCTTTGTTATGGCTTCTTACCCTAAATCCCTACCTTATTCAAAATTAGTTTTAATGTTTAAAAGATTCAAGTGTTTTCAGTATATATTCAATATATATTTAAATATATATTCAATTCAATTCAAAACATATATATATATTCAGTATATCTGGGTTAAAAAATATAGTTTTTAAATAAAACTTTAAATCCATTTACTGTAGCAATAGATACACAAATATTTGGGTTAGCTCTTCTTATTAAAATTATAAAGATTGTCTAAATTTCTAAAACAACATTCATATTTTATACCTTAAGGAAGGATATTTTTATTAAATTGAGATTGGCCTATAGTATAATTAGCCAAGATTTGGAAGTTAATTGAACAGTGTTTAAGGTTTTTTTTGCTAATAAAAACAGAGGACAATACTACAGTATCTCCGCCCAGAGTCTCACTTATAACTATTCAAATATTAGTAAGATAATAACTGTGTAAATGGAGGAACATAGAATCAAGTTAGTTCTTTAAAAATGTTATTTTCGTTATTTAAAGTATATGTTTCCTTTATCTGCTATCTTCACTTTACTAGGCAAACTGTATTTCTGATTATCTTCATTTTAGGTAAAAAAAAATCATCTCACATGTACCTTATCTGGGTTTCATTTAGCCTTCCTTGCCCACCTCAGTGTCAGAAATAGCATCCTTTAGTAGCAGATAAAAATCTTTTGAAATCTATTAAGTAGCAGACCACTAACTCCCACCGCTTCAAAGGCTCCAAATAGCACTAGACAGCACTGAGGCCAATAGGAACGCTTCTCCCGTCCTGCTGCACCCACTTCTCTGAAGGACCCACCAATGTATTTTAAACTTGCATTGATTTATGACTTTCTTTGTTATGTAAAACTATGAAAATTCAAGAAACTGCTTCCATGCTGGAATAAATGAGCATTTCCAAGCACACAGGAAGCAAGAAATGTATAGAGATCATATATATACCCATTACCTAATGCTAATAAGATTGTTCCATCTGCTATTTCACATGTCAACCATTTTATCAAAAATTAAAATAGATGAAGTCTCTAATTCAATTTATATTTTGGGTATGTTTCAAGAGTAAATTAACAGGGTACTTTAGTGTAGACCCTCCAGCAACTTTGGCAAGCATACCATTAATTCCAGTGAATACTAGTGCACATTTTCCCCATGTGTGTGTACATGTTAGTGAGTATATGAGATGCCTATTGTACATGTGCATGTGAAGGCCAAAGATAAACTTTGAGTATTGTTCCTCAGGAGGTATTATTATTACTAGCTCTATTATCTCTCACTGGGACCTGGGGCACACTGAGTTGGCTATGCTGGATAGCCAACTAGGTTCGGGGACCTTTTTGTTTCTCTGCCTCCTCAGCACAAGAATTGTAAGTGTGTTCTACCATGTATGGCTTTTTTTGTTTATTTTTTTCACATTTAATTTTTTATTATTGCATTATAAATAGTACCATTCAAAATTTCCACCTCCTCCGCTCCTCCCATTTCCCTCCCGCTTCCCCACTCCCCCTCCCCTTTTCCCCTCCAGTCCTAAGAGAGGGCAGGTTACCCTGCCCTGTGGGAAGCC
>PVIU01017401.1:0-42039 GCA_004026605.1 Ondatra zibethicus
GTGACATTTTAAGACTGAGAAAGAATTCTGGGTCACGCTGATAAAACAGGTCTATGATCTACAAGGATGTGTATCTATCCTTCGAAGAGTGTAAGTTCAGCTCTAGAGCCCTTCAGCAAAGTGCAGAGTATAACACAGCGAGTCACAGTCGTTTCTGCCTCCCAGTGCATATGGGAGCTCTACTGAAAAGTAATCATATGTGGTATAAAAACATTCACACTTTCATCAAGCTATTTCATTACTAAAATGAGTACTGAGCAGGTGTTTTATCTTGGACTTTCAGTTTGCTTTGTTCCAGTATTAGTCACAAAAGCTTAAAACATCTTAGTTTACTTCTTAGCCAAAGAGAGGAAAGGAACTCCAGCATACAATACTGTGCAAATAAATATCATTTTACTTTCTTCAACAAACGTGAAAACATTTAATTCAACACAATTAAGGAAATTACTAGACTTAACACTATTGTACTGAGTTCATTATTTGGACCTAGATTACACTGAACAGTGAGCAAATATTTGGTAGTTGATAATTGAGGAAGATGTGTAGGTGATTTGATGAATGCTTCAAAACACTTAAAGCAAGATTATTTTATTTTGGGATTTTGAGGCAGGGTTTCTCTGTGTAACAGAGAACTAACTCTGTAGACCTGACTGACCTCAAGCTCACAGAGATCTGCCTTCCTCTGCCTCCTGAGATCAGGGATTAATGGGTGCACCACCATCACCCATTTCAAGGTCGTTTTTAAAAGGTAAGCATCTAAAAATTACATTTCAATTTAATAACCAACACTTGTCTAATTGGACACTAAGCCTGCTTAGTAGGAGTGAATTCCTGTATGGTACTGCACACTTTGGTAAGTGCCCGTGACCTGAGAGGTCATAGGCTGTATGGGGGAACCTAGCACGTCCACTTTCCTAAAGAAATATGATTTCTGTCTTTTAAATAATTACACACAGAGGTAAGTGTAGCTCTCACCCTTTATAGGAGAAACTTTTTTTCCGCAACAGATGGAGATAGCTACAGAAATCCACGACTGCCAAATGCACAGGACAGCTGACCCTGTGGTGCCAGTCCTAGGTGATACATTTACAGCATAACTTACACCTAAGAGTCAAGGAAGAGCGTGGAGGAGGGCAGAAAGATGCTACGACAGGGAGAACTGGGTCACCTGCTGAGAGGTCATGTCTTCTGGACACAACAGTAGAGCAGTACCCTAGAAATCTCAGTTATACTGTTGTCTAAATAAGAGGACTGGATAAGGGAGAATGGTAGGGGTGGAAATTATGTAAATATAGTATGCATGTAGAAAATTCTAAAAAAAAATAAATCCTAAAAAGCTTAAGTGAAAAGAGGTATAATTAAATAAAAAAGTCTAGAATATTTCAATGTAATAACCTCTATTTAAAAATAATACTTTTGCATAAGAATTCTAGAAGGACATATTTTTATATTATGTCTTGCGATAATTTATAATTCATAGTGTACTTGGGTTAATTATTATGGTATATAGATTTTTCAATATTAATCATAAATGTAGCAGCCCAAAACTTTTCACTTGAAAATTAATATTGATGCTTTTCAAAACTGCGGTGTATATCCACCAAATTCTTTTCTTTTTTCAGAGATGGAGTCTCATGTAGCTCAGGCTAGCCTCAAACCATGTAGAAATAAATGTTAGTTTCATTTCTATTTTTCTTTTCTTTTTTGTTTGTTTGTTTTTTGAGACAGTGCTTTTCTGTGTTCCTGGGGCTGTCCTGCAACTCACTCTGTAGATCAGGCTGGCCTCAAACTCATAGAGATCTGCCTTCCTTTGTCTCTCCAGTGCTGAGACTAAAGGCATGTGCCGCCACCACCACCTAGTTTTTTAAGAAAATTAATTTTCGTTTATTTTAAATTTTAGATTTTAGATGTTTGACTTGAGATTCATAGCATTAATGTAAGTTTTGAGAAACAAAATTTGATAAGTACCCTAAGATACTGAGTTGGGGTGCCATGATTGTTACAAAGTATGAAACAGGACTCAGGCTTCTTACTGAACACTAAACCCTTGTGAGTTCTCATTATAATTCCAACACTTGGGAAGCATAACCAGGAAAACGAGGAGATCAAACAGAACCACAGAACAATCCCTGAAATACATGGGATGAGGCCACATTTCTAATAAACTTATTTGTGTAATATTTTAATTAAAAAGGAACTTAAATACTTCATCAGAGAGTGGACAGTGTCCAGTTATAAATACATACACACAAAGACAAAGCTCAGAGCTAAGAGACAAAGGTCTGTGATTAGATCACATTGCAGAGCTTGTCAGAGAGACAGTGACATTGGCAGTGAGAATCGCTGTCCCTGAAGCATGCAAAACACAAAAGGTCCATTTGAGTATGTACTGTGGTGAAGATGCTTAGGGCTGACACAGTAAAATCACTTTTATGATCAGTAGAAGATATTCGGTGGGAATCCAGCAATAGTACATTATTCACAGAGAAATAGAGGGAGAGATACAGATATGCACATACATTTCCAGATACAGAAATACAGGGAGAGAAAGTCTATTCCATGTGGGGACTTCAGAGCCACTCAATAAAAACGGTGCTTCTGAGAGTTCTCCCAGAGCCTGGGAATGGGGAGTCAAACAGCCCCACTGGCCACTTCCTTGTGCATAAATTCATGCAACAAGACTGAATGAGCTGTCTAGGTCATCCTGTAGTAGAAGACTGGGCAGTTGGAAAGCAGGTCAGCGTACGGTTGAACACCAACCACCAAAAAGCTTCTTCAGCTGAATACAGGACAGACGTCTCTGGTAGCAGACACATATTTTTTTTTTGTGTGTATGTCTTTCTGTCTTAAGAATCTATCTAGATATATTTTTTCACTTGATTTAAGTCATTCAGTTGTTATGTCTTAGAATATTCTGAGACACAAAGTTTAATTTTTTAAATGCTACTATTTATGTGTGGATCTGTATGTAGATAGCACACACGGGTTTGGGTGCCCATGGAGACTAGAAGAGGATCTAGAATCCACTGGAGTTGAAAGTTCACTGCAGGTACAGTGATGGCCTCCTGCATCCTCTGCAACTGGCTTTGTCAGCGGTGTCAAGTGTCACAGGAAGGGAAGGGGTGTGATGTTTATGGGGGTAAAACGCTTGGCTCCCGCTTGGCCATGAGAGCCACACACTGTAGTCTTGGAGGGCTCAGTACTTTCTTCTGCAATAAAGTTTCTGCAGAGCAAACTTCATATCTTTGTTCCTCAGACAGTAGACCACTGGATTCAAAGATGGAGTGAGGACAGAGTAGAAAATTGATGCCAGGCGACCCTGGGTCGGGGAGTACTGAGAGGCAGGCCTCAGGTACATGAAGCTTCCAGTTCCATAAAACAAGACGACTGTGGTCAGGTGAGAGGAGCAGGTGGAAAAGGCCTTCCACCTGCCGTCCACTGAGGGGGTGCGGACAACTGTGGACACGATGCCCACATAGGAGAGGACCGTGAGGGCGAAGGCGCTCATGACAATGCAGCTGCTGATAGCGAAGCCCAGCTCCTCATTGCGATGGTAATCAGTGCAGGCCAGCCTCATGACTGGAGGGATGTCACAGAAGAAGTGCTCAACAACATTGGGTCCGCAGTAGGGGAGGGAGAAGGTGTTGAAAGTGTGGAAAGCTGAGTAGATGGCCCCACTCACCCAGGCAGTGACCACCAGCTCAACACGACATTTGTGGTTCATGATGGTTCCATAGAGCAGCGGTCTGAGGATGGCCAGGAACCGGTCATAAGCCATGGCCGTGAGCAGGAAGCATTCAGTAGCAGAGAGTGTGATAAACATGTAAAGCTGTGCTACACACTCGAGATAGGAGATGAGCCCCGAACCTGTGAAGGACATAGCCACTGCCTTGGGGATGGTGGCTGATGTGTAGCACATGTCCAGGAAAGATAAATTCTTCAGGAAGAAGTACATAGGGGAGTGGAGTCTACTGTCTCTCATCACAGCCGTGATGATGGAGATGTTCCCCAGGAGGCCGAATGTATAGACAAGCAAGAAAAACGGGATGACCACGAATCTCAGCTGCGGGGTATCTGAGAAGCCCATGAGGATGAAGTGAGTCACTCTTGTGTGATTGGACATGTCTGCTCGAATTGTGTTCAGATGCAGGGGCCACACAGCTAAGAGAGGGGACAGCGAGAGGAGGCAGGCTCAGACCTGTGTATGCAGCTCCGTGTTGTCTACAGAGTCATGGCTTCCAACAGAAAACTATCACAACAAAGCAGCTTATCTAAAGGGCAATTCCAAGAACTCAGGAGGAGGAGAGTGATGAGAAAAGGAATGAGGAGTAGAAGAAGTAGGGAGGATATAGAGAAGGAGAGAGATGGCACACCCGCCACAGGTCTATTGCTCTTAAATTCTCCATGGAGTGAAGTGGGAAGCAGTCCTGGGTGTTTGCTTTCTGTGTAATGAAGCAAGTAATTTCATAACCATTTCAATGTTGTTTTAAAGATTTTTTTTTTAATTTTTACTCTCCTTATTAACACATTTCCATCTTAATAGCCTGTAGATTTTCTGAAACTCCTCCTTTTCTCTTTATTGCTGATTTACCTCTCCTACACACACATACCTTCTTTACTAGCAATTTTTTATTAATTTTCCTTTTTAATTTTTTATTAATTTTTCTTAAGAGTCATTTTTTAAATTAAAAAAATCATTCTGTGAACAGTGTTGGGGAAATGTCCTCTGTTGGAGAAAACATGTAATATGAAACACTTGAGTTCTAGGCTTGTGTCAGTCCCTCTTCCTAGAGACCTTAATTTGTTTATTATTCCTTCTGCTTTTTTTCAACTCTGTGGGTACTCAGGAACATGCTGCACTGTTTCTCTGTCTGTGGAGATGGTCAGTGTCTGATGATGAGCCCTCAGTGGACATTAGTGAGTGGGTAAACTAAAGCAAGCTTCCATGGTCTCCCTCAGACATCAGCCTGGAAGCCTTGCTCTGTGCCCTGTGACCTCATCTGTGAGTGGATTGTGTGTATGCACAAACATAACCCGCCCCCTCCCAACACTCACTGATGTCAAATGTGTAGCCTGCTGGTCAGGTTTAGTAGAATATGTTACAGCCATGTGTTTTGCTGGAAGCATCACCTCAGCTCTTGGCATCCATATATACAAAGAGTCTGGAATGTTTGTGTGGAAATTCCATCCCAAGCTCCCTCCACCTGGGAGTTGCCTCAGTCCAGACTCCACCTTGGATAAAGCTAGCCAAAAGATGACCCCTCCCCTGAGATGCTCAAGACCACTCCCACATGGTATTTAAATTGTACCCCAGGAACAAACATGTGGTTTGTGGTCTTCCTTTCCCATCTCCTCTCTGAGGAACTGGAAAGCCACCTGGGAGCCCTGGCATCCTTTAATCCTGGGCTTTTTCTAATTTGGTTTGATTTGGTCTGATTTGGATTATTGTGTCTGCAGAGAGCTTTATTGGCAGGCAAAACCACAATGTATGTTAAAGAAATAAATATTCTAAAAAACTATGTTTTATGCATTTTTGTAAAATCCACAGAAATACAAGCAATATAATTATATTTCTAGAAGTCAGAGCTGAGAAAGAGTCTACTCCTGTGGAAGAGGATTAACCTTGTTGGGCACTGACACTGAGGGGTCAGCAAGCTGCAGCTAGAAAGACTCTTGGTTCACTGGTGTGGTGACTGTGATTGTCACCTTGACTGAGGCAAGCTCCTGGTGGCTGTGGGCCAGGTCTGCCTCCCCCTCCACTCCCTCCTATCTTTCCAGTCTACTCTTCCTAAATTGGCATGATAAACCTTGGCACAAGATACTACTTCTGGTTTTGAAGAAAACCAATTCCAGATCCTGTCTGGTTTGTCTGGCTGAATGACTGACAGAATCTGATGGGATATGGATTTTGAAAGAAAATGACATTAAAGTTGAAGATATTTGCTAATGTCATTTGTAAAAGTGAGAGGACATTTACAACATTTGTTTTTGGGCTTGTGGAAACATGTAACTTCCAAGTTTTGAAATACTTCCTCTAAGAATGCCCTTGTCAATGTAACAAACATTAAATATCAAGATAACTAGGACTATGTTTTAACATTATGTCTTTACATTGTAAGTCTCCCTGATTTGTCTACAAATCACCCAAACTTGCATTTTCTGTCTCTGTAAATCATGTTTAATATTCAAAGTGTAACTTGGGTATGAAACTAAAAGCAACTTACTGATGAAAGTGTGTGTAAGAAAGTGAAGTGTTTTTAAACATAAAGCAAAGAAAACCAGCCTACAAACCACAATCCCAGAGAACTTAAACAACAATGAGGACACTAAGTGAGACTTACATAGATCTAATCTACATGGGAAGTAGAAAAAGACAAAATCTCCTGAGTAAATTGGGAGCATGGGGATCTTGGGGAAGAGTTGAAGAGGGAAGGGAAGAGGCAGGGAGGGGAGCAGAGAAAAATGTAGAGCTCAATAAAAATCAAAAAAAAAGAAGAAAAAAGAAAGTGATGTGATATTACTAACCTGTATAAACATGTGGTGGATTTCTGTTTCAAACTGTTCTCCTTATTGGCACTAGCCAGAGTGGTTACTCTCTATTATTAAAAGAAATTTCCCTTTATTAGTCTCTAAGTGCATATAGTGATTTGTCACTGAAAGCCATAACAACAGCAGAATTGTCTTTTTTGTCCCTGTCTTATTGAAGTAGTATGAGGTCCAGGCTCATCTTCCTTGTTGACAGAGGAAGGACTTCCCTCTTTCCTATAGACCGTGTCCCCTGTGTGGGTGTCACCACTTTTTATCCATTTGGTGGGCACTTTGGTTGTTTCTGTGGCTCAACTACTTCCAAGAGTGCTTCATCAGATACAGTAATACAAACATCTCTGCAGTGTATGGATTTAAATCCCTTTGGGTACGTACTCAGAGTTGGGTGTGCTAGACCCTGGGACCATTCTCTTCCTAGCTTTCTGAGGATTCTACATTCAGCTTTTTGTAAATGGTAAGAAAGTGAAGTGATGAATGAATTAGCTTAACTTATTCTGCAGTACTCAGGCATTGAAATATCACATAAAACTTATTAAATTATCACTAGCCAAAAGCTGAATAAGGCCTGTAATTACAGGCTCTGGGTGATGGCAGCAGGAGAATCAGAATTTAAGATAATTCTTGGTTGTCTAGAGAGTTTGAATGTAACTTGGGATACATAAAGGCCTATTTAAAAACTGTTTAAGTACACCAAGAAAAATATATTGGCTATGTAATTCAGTTCAGAATAAATAATGCAGTTGGCCATATTGTGTCTTCAGTGAGGAAGAGAGAAATGAAAGCTTGTATTCAGCCTGCTATCTACTTTTTATAAAGCCCACGGTCCCTGCCCACATGGTTCTGCTTCACACATCAGTTAATCCAAGCAAGACAATCCCTCATCTACATTATCAGAGGCTAGCCTTAGTGTGAGCAATTTCTCAAAGTGTGCCTTGAGTTTTATCTTCTAGATGACTCTACATCAAGCTGACCTGTGAGATTAAATAGCTTAGTAGTTCTTTAGGCAGGAGAAGTCAGGACCTGCCTTTTCTCTCAGTTGATGGAGCTGAGTCCTGACACCTGATATGAACTGAGGATAAACATCCCCCTGCTATGTTTGCTATTGCAGCCTCAGTCCCTAGCTCACCGGGGCCTGAATTTCCAGAGTCAATTTATTATTCAGATCTCTGGTGTGTTCAGATCCTGCTTTCCCTCAAATGGACTCATTAACTGAATTTAGATACAGTTTAAAAGGCAGATTTTTTTGATTGTGTATATTTCAATTTCTATGAAATTTTAGTTCCTAGACATTGTAAGAGAAGTACAAGCTTATACTCAGACCAAAAATTTAAAGAGACAATGAAGTACAACATTGGGTCACAAAGCCAATCCTTGTTAACTCAGATGCTGTTCTGCATTCTATCCTCAGCGGGCTTCTCTCATCCCAGTGATTTAACTGGCTTCTTTGAATTCCACAGATATTACATGGCTTCATTTATTGCAGTTCTGTTACCAGCCATTTGTACAGTTGGTGCTTGAAGAAAGGGAATTCTGACCATTGGTGGTCCTGACTGACTGCGTGAGACGCAGGCAGGCTTCATGGAGGTGGGAGCAGAAGACATGTGGAGGAGGCTGAAGCTATCT
The DNA here is from genome assembly GCA_004026605.1 of Ondatra zibethicus. NCBI lineage: Eukaryota > Metazoa > Chordata > Mammalia > Rodentia > Cricetidae > Ondatra > Ondatra zibethicus. The sequence continues at coordinate 8,170 of PVIU01017401.1, forward strand.
AGACTGCGGGGAATGTGCTCAGGAGCAGTAAAGGATGGCTTCAAGACACTTGTGAAATGGGAGAACTCACTCTATATAACCTTGTGCTTTTACTTCAATTAGATCTTCAATGAGAGCATAAACTTTTTAGCTTATTGATGGTCAATGATTTATTAGAAAACTGTCTTAGCTACTGTACCATGTCTATCACCAAAATGCTTGATTTGGGAATGATATTTTAGAAGACAGGATCCATTAACATGGACAAGGCATGTCAGGGTGGAGTAGCTAACATCAAAGCAGACCCAGAAGCAAAGAAAAGTGGAATGCTGGGATTCTTGGCAAAGATCTCCAAGGTCAACTCAGTCAAGCTGACAGCGAGGGTCAGTCATCTCATAAGCATATATGGGAATCTGCTCAGGATTTGGCCTTGTGTTAAGGATCACATTTTCTGAGATGCAGAGCCCGCACCTCCAGCATGTTACTGTGCAGTTTGCCAGCAATTGTTTATACAGAGCCTACATCATTTTGAAAATACATAGGTGGGTAGCAAAGATGCCCTCAGTATAGGGTGAGGCACCTTTATACATATTTAAATCAAAGTACTCTCTCAGTAGAGTCTGGAGCTCAGGTTTGAAAATCAAATCTTTTTCTTGACGAGTCTAAATCTGCATTGACCTTAACCCAGTTTCCTCAAACTTTCTCTGATGTCTTCCTAGAGCTGATGCTGTTTGCTCTGGTCCATAAATGGACACATCCAAAGCTTAATAGCAGATTCATTTATATTGGTATTTAGATGTGAATATAATTTTAAAAGAGAATATCGTGGTTCTTCAATCCCAAAATCATGAAAAAATATACATCAAAACATAACTTTCAATATAGAATAGAGTCAAGCCAGAGGCGAAGAAATCACACTTTGGCACCAAGTATTTTTGTACCTTTTGATTAGGGTATTTCTAGGTGTTAGAGAGGGTCATGTGAGATGCGGTGCGTTTATCTTATGGGAGGAGGGGGCTCTTTTTGGAGTTGTCTACAACTGCCATGCCTGTGTTCTTCCTTCTGTTTCCTGCTTTGCTTCCTGTTCTTCAGATACTAGGACTCTGTTTTCATTCTGTTTCTACCTCAGCCTTCCACATAAAGATGCACTGTTTTCTCTTTTATTCTTTCATCACCTCCATGAAGGCCGAATGCTGAGCTGACCTCAGGGATGCTGACCCGACCTCAGGGATGCTGACCTGACCTCAGGGATGCTGACCCGACTTCAGTGAGGCACTCTATGTACAGCCCACCAATAGTTATTCATTGACTCCAAACCTCAGGAATCTAATGTCTAACAAGGACTGAAAATGCCCTTCTTAAAACAGAATTCTGCGAGACCCTGATAGCTACTAAAAGGAACTTGTGCATTGGACTTCTCAATAAATTTGGCTTCTGTTTGATCTTTCCTATTTGGTTTTTTTTTGGGGGGGGAGGGGAGACAAGTTCACGCTATGCCAGCAGTGTTACTTCCAGCTCTACTTGGGCTGTGAGATCCACATGAGGAAAGGCTCTACTTCTGAGTGCCAGGCATCAGAGGAAGTAACTCATTATTCCACATACTCAGACAGCTAACCATGTGAATACAATTGAAAAGATGGTTTTAAGTCAAGGTTATTAGTTAGTTGGCCTTGAATTTACTCCCTGGTCAAGAAGGCCTTGGATTTGCAACGTTTCTGCCTCTACCTCTAAAGTAGCTGGGCTGATAGTCTTGTTCCATCAGGCTATTGCCAATATTGTGAGTTGTACTGAAGATTCGTGAACAACTTTAGAAGCAGTACTTATAGCAGTTGCTGTCCCAATATGTAAACAAGCCCGATAAGCAAAACCACATATTCTGTCTTGTGCCCAGTTGATGACACACTAAGAACCAGCGGTGAAATCATACTCAGAGTAGCTGTGATATAAAAATGCTCAGCTTTTTCATAAAATTTTTTCCCCTAATTTATAGACCTATGATTTTCCTAAAAGAAGAGCAAGTTGATGGATACACAATGAGCATATCACTTGCAATTAAGCAGAGAGGATTTTTTTGTTCATTTTGTTTTACTCAGTCAGCTCTTACCTGGAGGAATGATGCTCACTTTCTGTGTCCAAAGGTCATCAATGATGAAATAGACAGTCAGACTGACTCTGGTGGTAAATCAGCTGCCCTACAAGGAATTGTTGGTGGTGTGGATGCATGAAGCCGTCTGATTCCATTTGTGTGTCTTAAATATTTTGAAGTGATTCACCTTCCAGTTCATTTGGGAAAGAAGATAGTATGATTTGAGATGTCTGGGGAGCTTGCTCTGGGAATATGTTTGGTCCCTGTCTGGTACCATTGACTAAGACTTCTCAGGGTCCCTATGGGTTATCTTAGAGTAATTAAAAATAGTATCCTGGGGCTACATGAAAATACCAGTTGGTATAAGAAAACTGTGGTTTGATTTTTCAGAAATCTCAGACTTGCGACCCTAGAATATAGATATTTATTTTAAGTAAAAATTATTTGTATTCTATTCAGGTCACAAATATGAAATTATGAAAATATGAAATATAAACTCACCATTTTCCTTGTCCAAGTTCTTAGGGTACATAGAAGCATCAACCAACTCCACTGCACTCTTATATCTGCTACTGTGATTTGTGACACTAAACATGTGATCCCCAAAGCCTTGTCTTGCCTTACAGATATTCATGGATGATGTTATTTAAATGGTAGGCTTACTATTGCATGCCATAAATGACCCTTTGAAGCTTAAAGCTAATTCTTTATCTGTCACATACAACAATATCTATCATTATTTTAAATACATCTAACTTGGTGGACAGAAAATCAAACCCAGCACTGATGGGGCTGGGGAGGAGGACTGTGAACCTGAGGCCATTCTGGGCCATGATATACAGTCCTGTCTAAAGGCCAACAAAGCAAAGTAAATGTGTGTGTGCGCGCGTGCCTGTGTGTATTCTTGTTACACTATTGGTGTTTCCTCTACAGTATCTGCTCTGGTACAGTTTGTTTCCTGAGATTTGTCAAGGTCCTTGTGGAAACATAAATACAAAAGGAAACAGATGCAAATCTGAAGTCTAAAGGTCTATTTGATATTGTTGTGTGAAGGAGTTCATGTTACCAAAGCTCTGGACAAGCAAAACATGAGCATCAACTTGGGTGTCTTTAATACTTCCTCAATCAACATATCTCCATGCATAGTTGGAAGGAATCTGGTGAGCAGGCACCCATGTTTACCAATATGCTCTGATTGACATTTGTATCTGGCTTCTTTGACTTACACGTTGCATGTGAGATTCCTGCATGTTGTCTTTCTTTCTCTTGGTTCTCCTTTTATTTTTATTATTTTATTTTTATTAATCTTTCTTATTTTAATTTTGTGAATAGGAATGTGTACATTTTTTCCCATTCCTCTTTCTTTCTCTCTTCTCTCCCTCCCCCCTGCCCTCCACTCCCAACACTTCCAATTTACTCAGGAGATCTTGTCTTTTTTTCCCCTTCCTAGATGGATCCATGTATGTCTCTCTTAGGATCCTATTTGTTAACTAGGTTCTCTGGGGTTGTGGCCTATAACCTGGTTGTTCTTTCCTTTATGTCTAATATCTATTTATGATTGAGCACATATTATATTTGTCTTTCTGGGTCTGGATTACCTCACTCAGGATGGCTTTTTCTAGTTCCATCCATTTGCTTGCAAATTTCAAGGTGTCTTTTTTTTTTTTTTTACTGCTGAGCAATACTCCATTATTTAAATGTACCATACTTCCTTATCCATTCTTTGGTTGAGGAACATCTAGGTTGTTTCCAGGTTCTGGTTATTTTGAACAATGCTGCTATGAGTGTACATCCTTTGGGTATATGCCCAAAAGTGGTACTACTGCTTGGTCTTGAGGTAGATTGAGTCCCAATTTTCTTAGAAAACACCATATTGCTATCAAATGTTGCTGTACAAGTTTACACTTCCATCACCAATGGAGGATCATCACCCTTACTTCACATTCTGTCAGCATAAGCTGTCATCAGAGTTTTTGATCTTGTCCATTCTTACAGGTGTAAGATGAAATCCCAGAGTTGTGATTTGCATTTCTCTGATGATTAAGGATGTTGAGCATTTCTGTGTCTTTCATCAATTTGAGATTCATCTGTTGAGAGTTCTCTGTTTAGATATGTACCCTATCTTTTTATTCCATTATTTGGTCTTTTGATATATAGTTTCTCGAGTTCTTTGCATTATATTTGGAGGTCAGCCCTTTGTCAGATGTGGGGATTGTGAACACTTTTCCCATTCTGTATGCTGCTGTTTTGCCTTGTTGACTGTGTCCTTTACTTTGCAGAGACTTCTCAGTTTTAGGAGGTCCCATTTTTAAATTATTGCTCTCAGTGTCTGTGCTATTGGGGTTATATTTAGGAAGTGGTCTTCTGTGCCAATGTGTTCAAGGGTATTTTCCACTTTCTCTTCTATGAGGTTCAGTGTGTTTTGTTTTATGTTGAGGTCTTTGATCCATTTAGACTTGAGTTTTGTGCTTGTCAATAGATATGGATCTATTTTCATTCTTCTACATGTTGATATCCAGTTATGCCAGCACCATTTTTTGAAGATGCTTTCTTTTTTCTGTTTTATAATTTCAGCTCCTTTGTCAAAAATCAGGCATTCGTAGGTGTGTGGATTGATATCAGGGTCTTCAATTTAATTCCTTTGATCCACCTGACTGTTTTTATGCCAATACCACGCTGTTTTCATTACTCTATTTCTATAGTAGAATTTGAAGCTAGGTGTTGTGACATCTCCAGAAGTTCCTTTATTGTACAGGATTGCTTTGACCATCTACATGAAGTTGAGAATTGTTCTTTTGAGGTCTGTAAAGAATTTAGCTGGGATTTTGATGGACATTGCATTAAATTTGTAGATTACATTTGGTAAGATTTCCATTTATACTATGTTAATCCTACCTATCCAAGAGCATAGGAGATCTTTTCATTTTCTGATGTCTTCTTTAATTTCTTTCTTCAATAACTTATGTAGAAAAGATCTCTGAAGTAATTATGAATGGAAAATTGAGACTTCAGCAACTAGCAAGAATAGACCCAGCAGAAATTATAGTGCCTTTAACTAGTGATAAAATTAAAAAATTATGGGGAAACAAGGAACCCTGGCAAAGAACTTGTGCTAATTTTTTCAGAGAGATTAATAGCAATTATCCAAAAGCGATAGAATTAACCTTATAAAGATAGCTACTTGGATCTTTCCCCACATTTTATGGGACACACCAATATCTGAATCCTATACATTCTATACTAATGCAAATAAATCAGGAAATGTAGGTTACAAATCAGATGATTTAAGTAAGGTGGAACAAAGCCCTTATAATTCTGTCCATAAGGCAGAATTAAATGCTATTCTCATGGTACTAATGGATTTTAAAGAATCCATTAATATAGTTATTGATTCACAATATGCAGAAAGAGTTTTCTTGCATACTGGATATATTTACCATATTGTGCTATACATTTCTACCTCTGATCAAGATACTTATACACTGTTTACATTTTGAGGTCATTGTCCTCATTTGCTGCACAGTTGTTTAAAGATTGTTAAATATTCTAATATGAAGTCTTAGTCTTTAAGCTATGTAGGTATTAATAATTATAGGCCAATAGTCATTCATGTTTGTCAATCAGGTTCTTTAGATACATAGAGGTTGTATTCCACATAGATAGGTAGTCTTCAACTACTTCAAAGAACTGTAGAATATGGCATTTAAGTAACTTAGCATTCTGTTGATGTGAGACAGGATTGCTCCTGGCAGCACTGATCTATTCCCAAGAGAATGTTAGGCACCAAAGACACTCCACTTGAAGCTTGTTTTCTTCTTGACAAAATGGCCTTTTGGCAAAGAACTGCCTATGCCTAGATCACTGACAAAATGCATGGTGTCTGGACAGGACAAGCAGGATACAAGAAAAAAGACTGCCAAACCTTGCCAAGACAGGGTAAGATGATTTTGGAAACTTTCCTGCCTCTGAAAATGGTCTGACAGTTACTCTAGGCCTTAGCCAAAGTTGGTTGGTCCAACATTGCAAAAAAGACTTTGGATGATTGCCCAGGTTGCCAGTTGTCTCTGCCATTTATTGTACATTTTGGAAGTTGCTTGATTGCACTTCTTGTTTAATCAAGTAATATTATTTTCCTTCTCAGGTCTTTGATGGGGTTGAAGACTAGATAGTCATAGTTACTTTCCTCTTATGATTTAATCAAGCCATTTCTAGTACAAGACTTAAACTTCTTAGGGTAGAATAACTATTAAAATATTTAGTATATGATTTTTTTCTTGATATTGTTTCTGCTGGTTGTAATTCTGATATTTATACTTGATATTTGTTCTTAATTTATATTGTTTTGTATTAGGCTTAGAAGTCTCTTATTTAGACAAAAGGGGGAGGTGCTGTGGGAACTCCTTCAGCCAATAGACTTTAAGATACCAACTCACTTGGGCATTATCTCTTGTACTATAAATGCTGATGCAAAGCTTATGTGGCCTCTCTGTCTCAGCTGCTAGATTCAGTTCTTGTTCTCTGCTTGTGCAGACAACTCTGATCTATGAGTCTACCCCTAAATAAAGAATAAATATAAAATATTATACTCAATTCTGAGCTAGTGTGAGACAACCATATAGTGTTCATGTATAGAATCTTCTCAAAAATTGATCACATATTAGGTAACAAAGTAAACCTCAACAGATACAAAACAATTGGAATAACTCCATACATCTTATTGGATCACCATGGCTTAAAATTAGAATTCAACCAGCAACACTAATTTCAGAAAGCCTATAAATATGTGAAAATTAAACAATGCTCACCTGAATCATTAATGGGTCGAAAAAGAAATAAAGGAAGAAATTAAAGACTTCCTAAAATTTAATGAAAATGACCACAGAACATACCCAAATTGATGAGACACAATGAAAGCTGTGTTAAGAGGAAAATTTGTAGTACTAAATGTCTACATAAAGAAGCTGGAAAATTCCCACACTAGTAAGTTAACAGAACATCTGAAAACTCTAGAACAAAAAGAAGCAAACTCACCCAGGAAGACTAGATGGCAGGAAATAATCAAATTGAGGGACAAAATCAACAAAATAGAAGCAAAGAAAATAATACAAAGAATCAATGAGACAAAGAGCTGATTTTTTTTGAGAAAATTAACCTTTATCCAAACTAACCAAAAAGTAGAGAGAAAATATCCAAATTAACAGAATCAGAAATGAAAAGGGGGACATAACAACAGACATGGAGGAAATCCAGAGAATCATTAGGTCATATTTTGAAAAACTGTACTTCACAAAATTGGCAAACTTAAAGGAAATGGACAACTTTCTGGATAAACATCACTTAACAAAATTAAATCAATACCTGATAAGCAAATTAGATAGACCTATAACTGCTAAAGAAATAGAAACAGTCATCAAAAGTCTCCCAACCAAAAATAGCTCAGGATTAGATGGTTTCAGTGTAGAATTCTACAAGATTTTCAAAGAAGAACTAATACCAATACTCCTCAAATTGTTACACACAATAGAAAAAGAAGGAACACTGTCAAACTTTTATGAGGTTAGGATACAATTGCCCTGATATCCAAACCACAGAAATACTAAGAAAGAAAATTACAGATCAATTTTACTCATGAACATTGATGCAAAAATAATCAATAAAATACTGGCAACTGAATTCAAGAACATATCAGAGAAATCATCCACCATGATCAATTCAGCTTCATCCCAGAGATAGTTCAACATACAAAAATCTATAAATGTAACTCACCATATAAACAAACTGATAAAAACCCACACATGGATCATCACATTAGATGCTGAAAAAACCTTTGACAAAACACAACATCCCTTCTTGAAAAAGGTATTGTAGAGAGCTGGGATACAAGGAACATACCAAAACATGATAAAGGCAATATATAACAACAGCCAACATCAAACTGAATGGAGAGAAACTCAAAGTGATCTCACTGAAATCAGGAACAAGACAAGGTTATGCAGTCTCTATGTATCTATTCATTATAATACTTGAGGTCCTAGCTAGAGCAATAAGACAACTAAAGGAGATCTAGGGGATACAAATTGGAAAAGAATCAAACTTTCATTATTTGTTGATGATATGATAGTTTACATTAAGTGACCCCAAAAATTCTATCAAGGAACTTCTACAAATCATGAACACCTTCAGTAATGTAGAGGAATACAAGATTAACCCAAGAAAATCAGTAGCCCTTTTGTACACATATGATAAATGAGCTGAAAAAGAAATCAGAGAAACATCACCCTTCATAATAGCCACAAATAACATAAAATATCTTGGAGTAACTCTAACTAAACAAGTGGAAGACCTATATGACAAGAACTTTAAATCTTTGATGAAAGAAATTGAAGAATACACCAGAAAATGGAAAGATTAGCTTAGTAAAAATGGCAGTCTTACCAAAAGCAATCTACAGATTCAATGCAATGCCCATCAAAATCCTAGCAAAATTCTTCACAGACATTGAAAGAATAATGCTCAACTTCATATGGAAAAGCAAAACCCAGGAGAGCCAAAACAGTTCTGTACAATAAAGGAACTTCTGAAGGTATCACAATCCCTGACTTCAAACTCTACTACAGAGCTACAGTACTGAAAATAGTCTGGTATTAGCATAAAAACAGATAGGAGGACCAATGGAACCAAATAAAAAACCCGGATATCAATCCACACACCTATAAACAACTGATTTTTGACAAAGAAGCAAAAAGTATAAAATGGAAAAAGAAAAAAATCTCCAACAAATGGTGCTGGCATAACTGGATATCAACATGTAGAAGAAGACAAATAGATCCATATCTATTGTCATGCACAAAACTCAAGTCCAAATGGATCAAGGACCTCAACATAAAGCCAACCGTACTGATCCTTGTTGAAGAGAAAGTGGGAATTACACTTGAATGCATTGGCCCAGGAGACCATTTCCTAATTTAACACCAGCAGCACAAAAACTGAGAGAAACAATTAATAAATGGTATAGCAGTAAGTCACAAAACAATCCCACACCAGTTTGGAATTATGATTAATAAAGGGGTTATTTATTTAAAGGGAAAACTTACAGATCACCGTCCTAGACAACAACCCTCTGCCCAACCAGGAAAAGAGTCTGGTAGTTAGAAGTGGAGTCCAAAGCAAGAGAGGGAGTACAGAGCTACTGCTGCTTTCTCAAACCAAAGAGAATATAATCTCTATGTATCTAAAAAACCCGATTAGCCTAACTATAAATATGACAAACATATATGGCTATTGATCTATAATTCTTAATGCCTATTTAACTTAAAGACTAGGACAATAAACAACTGTGCAATAAATGAGGACAATGACCTCCAAATGTAAACAATGTACAAGTGTCTTGATCAGAGGTAGAAATGTGCACTGCAATATGGTAAATATATATATCAATACATAAACAACATATAAGTATCTTAATCAGAGGTAGAAACGTACACTGCAATATGGTAAATATATATATCAATACATAAAAATGTTTTAAACAGAGGTAGAAACATGCATGCATACAATATTCAATATAATTTAACTTTGTATTCATATACAAGAATCTATGACAATGTAATTATCTATAAACAATAACTCACAAATACCAATCTATTATCCCATCATCCAATTTTCCCTCTTTTTTTTCCAAAAAGATCCCTGAGCTTATAAAATTCCTCCCACAACCCTCAACCGTATACCAATTATAATCAACCCCTAAATGATGTCCCTATACCTGAGGACAAACTTTGCTTGGAGAGGGGATGTTGTCCTCTAGAATTGCTTCCAGTTGTCATGGGGGCAATGTTCTTTCTAGGGGATCCTGTGAAAGAAAATGATGGTTAAATTTCAAGATTAATGTCTGGCAAGATTGCAAAAAGTCTCTGAGTATTTTGTGGAGGTCTGGCCAGAATGTTGTAAAAGATGTGCACCATTTCAGCTAACCAATGGAACCATCTTGTGCAGCTGGTACCCAAAACAGGTCTTGTAGTAGTGCTATCAGTATTATGATGTCATATCAACCAGGTGGAGTTGTTGTTATGGGGCCATGTATTCTTCCTGGAAACTTCAAAGATTACTACAGGAAAATTCATTGTTCATTGTGGAAAACTTAAACATTAATTATATAGACATATACAGACATATACAGAATATATATATTCAATGAAAGGTATGATAGATATAAAGAAAAGCAAAGATGTTTTCTAAATTCCTTTTTCCTAACAACAGGCTTGGAATTAGAGAGGGACTGAGCCAGAGTCCAACTCCAAAACCAGCTCTATATATTTATAAATAGAAATAAACACACACACACACACACACACACACACACACATTGTTACTTACGAAACCTATTCGATTTTCTTGGTGATCCAAATTGGGTAGTCATTTTTTTCATCTGTCAGTATCAAACATCCAAGGGCTAGTTGACTCCTCAATGTGTCAAGCATCTAATTGCTCAAGTACCAATCATTTTAAAGCCTGCAATTTATCTTCAGCTAGAGGCCATTGCTTAACCCATATTGGCTTCTCAGTTAGCCATTTTAAAGTTAGGGCTGTTGGTACATCTAAAGGTTTGTTAGTTGCTTTATGTTCTTGTACAACCTGAATGGCTGGTGACCTTTGTGCATAGTACCTTATTACATCCTTTCCAGAATTATGAGTTCCTGGGACTGCAGGAATGTTAATCTGGGTATTTCATTGCTGTAGCAGGTCACAGCCCCATAAATTTATTGCAATAGCAGCTACATATGGCCTTAGCTTTCTTCTTTGACCTTCTGGCCCAATACAGTCAACCCATCTTGTGCTTTGTTTAACTAAAGATATGGTTCCAATTCCTAGTAATTGAATATCTGCCTCTTGAAGAGGCCAGTTTGGATGCCAAGATTCTGGAGTGATGATACTCACATCTGCGCCTGTGTCTATCAAGCCAACAATCACAATAAATTCCATTTATACACACTCTCAGCTTTGGTCTCTGATCATTTATAGAAGTTTGCCAAAAAATACGCTTCTTATTTCCTATTTGAATTTCTGACTTATTCTCCAAATTTGAGCCATCATTTAGAACCTTATGGTCTTGCACAGAAGAGTTTTTAATTTTCCTGGTGTGACATACATTCCACAGTTAGTGGGAATGACTGGGCCACTTTTGGCTTGGGGGCCTGTGAGAGGACCCTCAGGGAGTTTCCCGATGGTATCATGTTGCCTTGTCTGTCTGTTGTTGATCTGCATTCATTGGTCCAATGTCATCCTTTACCACATCTCCTACATATACCTGAAGTCTGAGGTTTCCTATTCTTGCCATTCCCAGATGAGATATTAGTCCTAGAAATTCCTTGCCTGCAATCCCTTTTCAGGTGTCCTAATTTACCACAATTAAAACATTTGGCAGGTTGATGTCCCCTCATTGCTTTGAAAATCGCTTCCCCTGCCCAAGATTCATCATCATAGTTAAATGTCTGAACATTAATGGTATGCTGGATCCATTCATCCATAGGTGCTGATCTAGACCTTAAAGGCCCAATTATCTTTTTGTGCTCTAAGTTTGCATTTTCAAAAGCCAGCAAGCGATTCAAGAACTATTCATCTAGCTTCTGGGTCTGTCACTCCTATGTTCAGAGCCTTAATTAATCTCTGCAAAAAGTCAGTATAAGGTTCTCCCTGTCCCTGCCTAACTCTGGTATATGACTCAATTTTTTCCTGTAGTTCTGGTGTTCTATCCCAAGCATTCAAGGCTGCTTTGTGGCACAGGGACAATACTTCTTCATCTTAAAGAGCTTGGACCTGTGAATCAGCATAAGCTCCTACACCAAGAATTTGATCCTGGGAAACCTCCACACCTTTTGCTCTCCCTTGCTGTTCCATATGTTTGGATTCTTCTCTGAAATAAATTCCAAACATCAAGGGAGGTCCATCTTCTAACACTACAGATGCTAACTGGGAGAAATCATGGGAAGTAGCCCTGACATTAGAAGCCCAAGTCTTTATCATTTCCTTAACAAATGTAGAGTGCAAGCCATAAGTAACAACAGCGTGCTTAATTTCCTTTAGATCATTCATCCCTATCGGCGTCCATCTACCTTCTTTGGCTCCCTTTGAGCCTTTAGAAGTTGACGCTTTGTCAGAGTAAATTACAGGATATGTTGCTAAAATCCTGGGTAAATCAGTTCTGACAGCCAGTGGTGACAGTGTATCCTGCCCTTGTGTCTTCTCACCCTGTTTATCAGCTCCAATAATTTCCTCAATCATTTCAAATCTCTTAATCATAATTTCTCTCATAGAGCCTGAATCTCCTGACCTGCAAATGTTTCTAGTGATTTCCCTATGGTATCAATTTTCTGGTCCCCATTCTGCACCTGTGAATCCAATGTCTTAATGTTTCCTTTCAAAGATAACATCTCCTCCTTGAAATGCTCCTGAACATCGTGTAAATTGCCATCCTGGAGGTATATTCTATCTGTTACCTTATCAAAACTCTGTGATAACTTCTGAATGTCAAATTCAACAGCCTGGACCATCTCAGGTAAGTTCCTAGTACCCTTAGATATGGAGTCAATTTTGCCTATCAAGGTATTAATCCTATCAATTAATGCCGTATACTTCCATAATGATATAATATGAAGAAGAAAACTGAAATCTAATAACCAGTAAATTAAGGTATCTCCATAGGCATATAGGCCTCTCGTGATTTCTTCCATAGTGGCAGCAAAAACCATGGCAAGAGTCCCATTAAAAACAAAACCTGCCATTTTACCTGTTAACCAGCAGATGTTGCTGTTTCAGAGTTGCGACTGGAACTGATGCAATGGTGTCATGACAAATTCTGTTTTAAAATCTGCCCTGACATTTGTTTAAAAACTGGGGAAAAATGAGTCACATGAGAGGTTAGATGTAGTACACAGAGGGAGAAAACCCAGAGTCCAGGCACAGGGCACAAAAACTCAGGGAGCTCCTAGTGGATGATAAACAGTGCGGCTTGCCCCGGGCGCCCACCCTGATGCTCCTCTCCTACCCAGTGCAGGGGGTCGTGACACAACTGCTGCGAGAGCGGCTGACTGTGTGCCCAGCGTCCCTATGGTGGGACAAAAGGTCATGCTGCAAACGCTGCTGTGACAGCGCTCCAGTCAGTTGTGGCGGGGATTTCAAACAGCCTGTCTATTTGAGCCACCAGGATGTCACAGGGAGTTTTTGCCCCAGGGGGTTTTCAGCGTTTGGCAACTACTTGCTTGTGCTCTGACTGGCGCTGCCTAAGTGCTGGCTACAATGGGGATTTAAAAACCGCTCAAAAAAGATCAAACCAGGTGGGCAGAGACTGTCTGGGCCTGTGGATCCCAGGAGGCATGGAGTTTAAATCCATGTCAGAGGCAAATGATAGGGAGCGTGGGGACTTGAAGCCAATCTGAGGTGTGTAAAGAATTGTGGCAAGAAAAGCCACCACATAAGATTCTATATTGAACAGTTGGCTCCACACACAGGCCATGGCTGAGGGAGGGCTCGAGGGGCTCGAGCCAGGGAGGGTGGGTGGGTGGTTCTAAAAACAAATGTTGGGCGCCGGATAAAGGAGTAAGTCACAAAACAATCCCACACCAGTTTGGAATTATGATTAATAAAAGGGTTATTTATTTAAAGGAAAAACTTACAGATCATCGTCCTAGACAACAGCCCTCTGCACAACCAGGAAAAGAGTCTGGTAGCTGGAAGCGGAGTCCGAAGCAAGAGCGGGAGTGCATGGCTACTGCTGCTTTTTCAAACCAAAGAGCCCACACCCAAGAGGGCTGGTATCTTAAAGGCTATTGGCTGAAGGAGTGGAAGGAGCTCCTGATGCAAAATGGGACCTCCTGAAACTGAGAAGCTTCTGTAAAGCAAAGGACATGGTCAATAAAACAAAATGGCAGCCTACAGAATGGAAAAAGATCTTCACCAACTCCACTTTGGACAGAAGGCTAATCTTCAAAATATACCAAGAACTCAAGATACTTGACATCAAAAGAACAAATATTTCAATAAGAAAATGGGATCTAGACCTAAACAGAGAACTCTCAACAGATTTGGTATAGGAGGTCCTTCTGTATTTGTGTTGCTTTCATTGGTTGAATAAAGAAACTGCCTTGGCATTTTGATAGGGCAGGACTTAGATAGCCGGGGAGAACAGAAATGAATGCTGGGAGAAAGAAGGCTGGCAGAGAGAGCTGCCATGAAGCTGCCAGGTCAGATATGCTGAATCTTTCCCGGTAAGCCACGACCTCATGGTAAACACAGATTAATAGAAATGGGTTAGATTAAGATGTGAGAGTTGGCCAAGAAGAGGCTAGATATAATGGGCCAGGCAGTAATTTAATTAATACGATTTCTGTGTGATTATTTTGAGAGTTAAGCTAGCTGGGTGCCGGGAACACGGGCTGCGTCTTATACTACACAAATGAATCTAAAATTACTTAAGGACACATAAGGAAATGCTAAATATCCTTAGCCATCAAAGAAAAGGAAGTCAAAAAAACTCTGAGATTTCATTTCACACCTGTAAGAATGACCAAGATCAAAAACACTGATGACAGTTTATGCTGGAGAGTATGTGGAGTAAGGGGAACACTCCTCCATTGCTGGTGGGAGTGCAAACTTGTACAGCCCCTTCGGATATCAGCATGGTGATATCTCAGAAAATTAGGAAACAGCCTGCTTCAAGACCCAGCAATACCACTTTTGGGTATATACCCAAAGGAAGCTCAATCATACCATAAGAGCATGTGTTCAACTATGTTCATAGCAACATTATTTGTTATATACAGAACTTGGAAACAACCTAAATGCCCCTCAAACAAAGAATGGATAAGGAAAATGTGGTACATTTACACAATGGAGTACTGCACAGAAAAAAAAAGCATCTTGAAATTTGCAGGCAAATGAATGGATCTAGAAAACATCATATTGAGTGAGATAATGCAGACCCAGAAAGACAAATATAATATGTGCTCACTCTTAAGTGGTTTTTATACATAAAGCAAAGTAAAACCAGCCTACAAATCATAATCCCAGAGAACTTAGGCAACAACAAGGACCCTAAGAGAGACACACACAGATCTACTCTACATGGGAAGTAGAAAAAGACAAGATCTCCTGAGTAAACTGGGAGTATGGGGATCATGTGAGAGGGTAAGAAGGGAGGGGAGAAGAAGGAAGGGGAGCAGAGAAAAATATATAGTTCAATAAAAAGAAAAAAGAAAACAAGGAGAAGAAGACATTGGGGCTAGCCACCCAGAGACCCAGCCCATCACGTAGTAAGAAAGAAAGAAAGAAAGGTGTACAGAATAGAGAAAGATAAAAGCCCAGAAGCAAAAGGTAGTCATTGTAATTTATGTTAAGAAAAGCTGGCAAGAAACAAGCCAAGCTAAGACCGGGCATTCATAACAAAGAATAAGGCTCTGTGTGTGATTTATTTGGGAGCTGGGTGATGGAACTCACCCCAAAAAGCAAAAAGAGTAGAACATTCCAAATGTTGGTCCAGCAATCCTACCGTGTATATGCTTTTAAGCTTCAAGTTGTATAACACACACACACACACACACACATCTGGAATATATAATTTTTTAAAAGCTATATCTAATTTAATTTTATGTATATTGGTGCTTTGTCTGCCATGTGTGTCTGAGCACCATGTGCATCTAGTGCCCTAAGAGGCCAGAAGAGGGCGCCAGATCATCTGGACCTGGAGTTACAGAAGTTGTGAGCCACCACCATGTAGAGGCAAGGGCAGCTGTCTTAATCTCTGAGCCATCCCTCCAGACCCATATAATATTTTTATCAATTAAGAAACAATCAAATACTTGAGGGACAGAATAAAACAATACCTCTGTTATTTTAGAGAACATTAAAGTCTGCCTACAGACAAGGAAAAAATATTTGCCTGCTCTTCATCTGAGAAACGATATATATGTGTATATTTATTCCTATATATATATTCATATATATGAAAGTACCACGAGAAAACCATCTATCTATCTATCTATTCATCCATCCATCCATTTATTTATTTGTTTATTTACTTATGTGTATGTCAGTCCAGGTCATTACATAGTCCTGGCCAGCCTGGAACTCTCTATGTAGTTCAAGCTGGACTTAAACTCATGAAGATGTAACTGCCTCTGCCTCTTCAGTTCTGGGAGCATAATATAATATAATATAATATAATATAATATAATATAATATAATATAATCAATATAATGTATAACATACATTACATAAATTAAACTGCAAGAAAGAATAACTTGCTTAGAAGTAGGCAACTAAATAGAATGGACATCTCAAATAAGTATTAATGGCCAATAGGTAGATGATAAAAACATTCGAACTCTTAGTAATCAGGCAAAGACAAGTCAAAATAGCATTCAGATGCCATCTCATACCAGTCAGAGTGGCTGTCCTCCAGGAAGCAATGAGCAAGTGTTGGAGAGGATAATGGGAAAAGAAAGCTGTGCATGTCAACAGTGAATATATAGATTAATACAGCCACTGCGTTAGTGCCACAGTTGCAAAAGACTAAAACTAGGACCTCTGTGTCATTCACCTATGTCACTCCAGGGCGTGGAACTAAAGGCCAAAGTCAGTGTGCCACAGGGATGTCTGCACAGCCATGCTCACTGTGGCACTATTCACTATGTCACAAAAGAGAACCAGCCCAGGTGCTCAGCAGATCAACTGAGTTAAAAATGAAGCTCTGTTCATCCTTATGGGGAAAAATCAAGGCAGGAAAAATGGATGAAACTGGGGATCATCATATTAATGGGAGAAATCAAACCCAGATAAGACAGATACCACATACTTTCTGTCATATGTGTAACCCAGAAAGACAGATACCACCTGCTTTCTGTCATACATGTAATCCAGAAGACAGACACCACATGCTTTCTGTCATATGTGCAATCTAAATTTGAAAAGTTGCTCAAGAGTAGAAGAAAGACTACTAAGGAAGAAACAGGGGAGCAGTGGGCAGAAGGGGGTACAGAATGGGTTAATGAGTGAATGTGCTTGAAGCAGTCCTGTATGTGTTGGAAGTGTTATGAAAAAAAGCCTTTATTTACTTATTATTATTTGTTTATGTGTATGTCAGATCAGGTCTTTCTATGTAGCCCTGGCCAGCCTGGAACTCTCTATGTAGTCCAGGCTGGCCTCAAACTCACAGAAAGTACGGCCGACTCTGCTTCCCTAATTCTGGGATTAAAGATATGTACCGCCATGTTCAGCTGAAACCCATCATCCACATAAAAGTAATGTGTGTGTGACTGCTCCACTATCTCTTCCATGACCAGAAGGTGGAATGAGTTAGTATTCCAATGTGTTGCATGTCACTTATTTCTTGATGTAGTGTAGTCGCATCTTGTCTGAGAGAAATGACTTGAAGGAGGAAGATTTATGAAGGCTCACCATTTCTGAAGTTTTAATCTATCACAACGGGGGAAACATGGCAGAGTTCACGGCGACAAGAGTATATACTAGTACATTTAGAATAATAACAGATCCAGAAGTCAGGGACCAAAGCAGAATCCAGCCATAGCCTTCATGGCCTCTACCAGCCGAGCATCATGGCTGTAAAATTCCACAGCCTCTCCAAACAGTATCCCCAGCCAGAGGCTAGGCATTCAAACACAGGAGCCTGTGGGGGGTTTTCATATTCAAACTCTCAATAGTTAAGATGCATGTGTCAACAAACAGTGTTATTTCTTGTGTTGTCTATAATAAGCAGACACTGCTGGCTTGTGATGAAGTTCCCAAGACTATATGGAACCCTACAGCATAGGTGCACATATCAACTTAACTCCCTGTTCTGCGTCAGGGCTGCGACCATTTTCTCCCCAAGTGGCCTTTCTTATGGCCAATGGTGACTCTGGGCCACCTGAGCTCACCAGGCCCAGTCACTTCCTTCTAATTAATTCATGTCTTTCTGTTCTATGCAGTCTCTTGCTGGAGCACAGCTCTGATGCTATAGCCTGAAGGGGTATCACTAGATGTAACCCTGTTCCTGATTCACTGAACACTGGAATTATCAAAACCCAATGCTCAGGTCCCTGTTTCCCCCAAAGACATACAACTTAATTTTTAAGGGATGAAATAAAATTATAGGTATTTGATAAATGAATATACTGTAGGATTTTTTTTAACATTTGGGCTTGAAAACTTGAGAACAAGACTTCATGATTGAATTTGACCACAAACTTGACAGCTGAGATTTTCATTTTTAATCCTTTTTCTTAGCACTGCCTTGTATCTCTGTGGTGGTAAATTTGCTGCTACAGAATAAATCATTTGTCTGGATTGTTTGTCTGGATGTGGTCTCTGCATTGGATTTGCCTGAAGGTGGCTAATATCAGCAGCTACGGCATGAGGAATTTTGACTTTGGAATTGACTTCATTATAGCCATATTTCCCCATGTGTTTTTATGGACATTGATTTTGAGCAGGCAAAGTCAATGTGAAAATTTTAAATAAACTCAGCCAAGTCACTAGCTGATGTACACACTCCCTTCTGGAAGATCTAAGAATGTTTTGCCTTTACTGTGCTACCCCAGCACTGAAATCCTGTAGGTGGTTTTCCTATAGACACAAGCATGCATGCCTCATGCTACACGCATAGTCAAAGCACCACATAAGACAGTGATGCAACGAGGGAACATGCAGAGAGAGCCATTAGTGGCTTAACTAATGAGGCGAGGTTCTGGAATTTAGGAAAACTTTTTTATAACTGAAGTATTTGGACGATAGTCATGGGACTCATTAAGCTAACAAGATGACAGTCTTCTGGAACTGTTTTTCAGAGTCCCTTTGTGAGTCTTGTGACTACACTGTAGCCAGACTTCTGACAAAAGTTGGGATCTCTGGGGAAATTAAGAGACTAAAGAGTGAGTGTCACCCTGGGACTGAAAAAAGTGTGTCCCAGAGCTTCTCTAGGAGCCATGTGCCAAGTGAGAAGTGGCCCCAGTGATCTGCTGTCTGTGAGAGGCCAGAGCTAGAATAAGTGGGCAGAACTCTGCGACCTCAGCTAGTGACTCTGCTTGCCTTGCTGTCAGTCACCCTAATCACCTAACACAGAGATAAAAGAGTGGGACTTTTGCTTTAGAAGAATGAATTTGATTGGAAAATCTCTCCTTTAAAACATGAACAGGGAATTGTTCCTCTGCGTAGACTTTGCTGTTGGCATTGGTCATTAACCATGTACGAATGGGGCCATAACCTCATTTTCTCAAGCCTCCTCTCAATACATCTTCTGCCCTTATCCTTAACTGGCTACCATGACAGTTTTGTGCTGAAAGTGGGCAGGGGGCAGGAAACCTTTATTAAACACTTAACTTTGGCAATTATATACAAATCAGATCTTAAAAACATAATTTCTTGGCTACCTACCACAAAAAACAATGAGTAAAGTAAATAAGCCTGACTTGTGTTTTAAGGCTTTTGTGTCAAGCGTATCTATAGATACAACAAAGAGTGAAAGCATCAAAACCAAGGTACTTGGAAATGAGAAAGTAGAGAGTAAGATACAAGCTTGTTAGAGCCCAAAGAAGCCAAAGGACTAAGTGGTTTACTTAGAAGAGAAGACAGTTAAGCATTTAAGGAAGAGCTAAAAAATATTTTAAGATTTAAAAAAACAAAACAAAGAGAAAGGATACCAGAAATTATACAAAAATCAAGAGTTAAGCTTCAGGTTTCTCAGGTGTTGGTTTGGTGTGTCTACATATTATATCTTTCTGGAAGCTGTGTTTGGGTGAAAACAGGACCTCTGAGCAGCAAGTTACCAGTGGTCTTTGGTGAACATATTTCTGGAAGATCCTAGGAACCCTTCTGTGTTTTGTTTATCATAAGCCCTTTAAAAGGCTTGTCTTTGACCAGCTTTGCCCACTTTAGAATTTAGAAGAGGTAGTCACTGCCCATAACCCTGCTCAATCTAGGGAAGCTGTTTTGGGTTAGATGACCTGAATTAGTCTTTCTCTTGTTCTCAGAATGGTTTTCAACTATTTTAAAATGAGTTTGCCTATATGGGGAAGAAGACTATGCAATACATCTTTTTTGAATTAGCCTTTATTATAACATTGTATAGATGAATGAAATTTACTGATATTTTCACATGTGTACCTACAAGTCTCTATGCTCCTCTACTATCCTTGATGTCTCTACCACTCCCTTAACATCCTCTCTAGACCATGGAAGACCCTCTGAATTGATCTCTGTCCTCTTCTACTCCACACTTCCCCTTCTAGCAATCAGTACTCTAGTGTGTATTTCTGTAAGATTATCTTATTCTTTTCTATAAGTGTGTGTGGCATTTGTCTGGCTGTGTCCAGCTTGTTTCGTTCAAGTGTGTTCTGGAAATTTCAGAGGCCCTTAGTTTGACCTGAAAAACAATGTGTTGTATCTTCTAAAAATTTTCAGATATTAAATGTGACAAATCAAAAGCTCTTAGGGAAAATGGGTGAATGCTCCTGACTTCAGGTTTTCTAATGGTTTCCTAAATACGACACAGGACAAGCTGAGTTGCAGGATATTAAAAAGGCAGGTTCCAGTCTATTACACTCACAAAGTATATCAAGGCAGATGGTTACAAAATGAAATGATTTATCAAGTAGCCCAAGTAGCTGGAGAAAAGATTCACAGAGCATACATTTGACAATGCTCTAGAGTCTGAATATATAAAGATATCTCTCAACACCAAAATAAAAGCTCTACAGTTTGATATGGGTGGGGATTTGGTATCAGCAGAATAGGAAGCTCCATATGGTCTTGGATCCCACAAAGTGGTCCATTCATCAGTTCCTGGACTCAGATCTTCTGTGAGGTTTAAGAAAATAGGGTGCCATAACAAGTCCCATGGAGACCTCACAAAACATACTGGCACAACGTGGAGGAAGTACATAGACTCAGTTTCTCCCTGCAGAAAGGAAGACAGGGATGGATCTGGTTCTAATGTTGCTGCCCTTGTGGGGACTTTCTGAATGGGAACACACACATGATGGGCACTATGACTAAAAGACCTGTCTGTTATGACACTGAGTCACTGGACACCAGGTCCAGGGGACAGGAATTAGGCAGCACACTATGAAGAACTTCATGGATAAACTGGAAATTTTTCTTATTACTAAGTGGGCTCTGAGAGTTCAGAGTGGACTCCTTGGTTCCCAGAACATAACTGGAGAGGTCAGGAAGTGTGTAAAGAAAGGTTGATTAGTGAATTTTTAGATGTCTGAGTCCCAAATAAGGTCACAAGAAATATGAAGAAACACTGTGAAACTCTGGAAGATTCAGACTGACATTCACAATCCAACTTGAAAGAGAAGGTATATGCTCTGCTTGTCAGCACAGCTGGCATACGATGCTTAATGAGATGCGCAAGAAGGCTCTGCAGATAAAGGTACCTGCTACACAAACTTGATGACCTAATTTTGGTCCCCAGAGCCCACATAAATGTGGAAGGAGAAAACTGACTCTACAAATACATGTCATGCACACACAATAATAACAAAATTAAAAGAAGCAAAGTTTAAGATGTCCAAATGTTTAAATAACAGCAGGCATAATAAGCACGGGGACAACTTGATCAAAGACACATCCAGCATCCGGGAGGGCTGGAGGACACAAGCCAAGGTAGAGGAGAGGCTGGAGGTCATCCAAAGCCGGGCCCAACACGACTTTGCAGTCATGGGAAGGATTTCACCTTCAGCTGCAAAGTTTTACAGAGTTGGGGGGGATTTTAAGTATGATGTGTACAAACAATATGATCATGCAAAACCAACATTACTCTGCATATAGTTGGAGTATGAAGCATTGCAGATCTGGGAACATCTTATCAGATTCAGAGCAAGAAATGAAGAGTTTCTTCTCTCTCTCTTTTTTCTTGCTTGCTTTTAACAAAATGTTGTCCATTTCAGAGGACACTGTTTGTATATATGTAAAGGTAGAAAGACCCCAAAGTCCCTACATGCGCTGCAAGCAACAATCACTCGACACTGTAGTTGAGTCAATGGTGATGTTACACTGGGCTCCAGAAGACCAGAGACCACTGACCAGAAGATGGACTGAGTCTTTTCCTGTTCCCTTTACTAGAGATTCTGACCACCAGATTGGTTCCCAACACCTTTCCTTTCTCAGAAGGATGTCTACTAAGACTGAGACACAGAGAGCACATTAAATCATGAGTTTAGATATCAGATTCTTTTTCTGTAGAAGTCCTAAAGTTTGTAGTAAAAATAGTTTTAGTATATTGCTGTAAAAATACATTTAAAAGAGAAACTAAACAGAAGTGAAAATTAAAATACTTCAGATAGAACTCGAATTGTAAAAGTCCCTTTCAAACATTCTTTGTTATAAGTAACTTGTGTGTCTGAAAACCTTCTGCATTCAAAGACAGGCATTTTGTTTCTATCTTTTAAAAGTATAAATGTTCTTCAACTTACAATAAGGCCATATTGAGATGAACATATCAAAAGTTGGAAACTTTAATTTTTTATGTTTATATGTACAGGTATGTGTCTGTGTGAGTATAAGTGGTTGCATGCCACCTTTGTGTAGGTGCCTGCAGGGGCAGGAAGAGAGCAGTGGATCCTTGATTTCTTTTTTTTGATATCTCTTGATTTCCTTTTTTAAAAAATTCCTTTTTTATTTTATTACTTAAAAAAAATACCAATCCAAATTCCCACTTCCTCCTCTCCTCCCACTTCCCTCCCACTCCCTCCACACATTCTCCTCACACCCCCTTCAGTCTTAAGAGAGTGCAAGGCACCCTGCCCTGTGGAAAGTCCAAGGCACTCCCCACTACATCCAGGTTGAGCGAGGTATACATCCAAAGAGAATAGGATCCCAAAAAGATACCACGTGCAGTAGAGACAAATCCCAGTGCCATTGTCATTGGCCCCTCAGTCTGCTCCAACTGTCAACCACACTCAGAGGGACTAGTTTGAGCTCATGCTTGTTCATTCCCAGTCCAGTTGGAGTTGGTGAGCTCCCATTAGCTCAGGCACATTGTCTCACTGGGTGAACCCCTTATGGTCTTGACTTCCTTGCTCATACTCTCACTCCTCCCACTCTTCAACTGGACCTTGGGAGCTCAGTCTAGTGCTCTGATGTGGGTCTCTGCCTCTGTTTCCATCTGTTGTTGGACAAAGGTTCTATGGTGATATTTAAGATTATCATCAGTCTGAATACAAGGCAAGGCCAGTTCAGGCACCCTCTCTTCTATTGCTTAGGATTTTAGCTGGGGTCATTCTTGTGGATTCCTGGGAATTTTTCTAGATCCAGGTTTCTTGCTAACCTCAGAATGGCTCCCTCAATCAAGATATATCTCTTTCCTTGCTCTCATATCTGTTCTTCCTACATCTCCACTATCCCATTCCCTCAAACTCTCTCCAACCCCCCTTTCTCCCCTCCTATTCCATTTCTCTCCTTCCCTCTACCCCCCGCCCACATGCTCCCAAATTTTTTCGGGCAATCTGTCTGCTTCCAATTTCCAGGTGGATCTATATATGATTTTCTTTGGGTTTGCCTTATTACTTAGCTTCTCTAGGACCATGAACTATAGGCTCAATGTCCTTTGTTTATAGCTAGAATCCACTAATGAGTGAGTACATACCATATTCATATTTTTGGGTCTGGGTTATCTCACTCAGGATAGTGTTTTCTATTTCCATTCATTTGCATGCAAAATTCAAGATGTCTTTGTTTTTTACTGCTGAGTAGTAGTCTAATGTGTAGATGTGCCACATTTTCTTTATCCATTCTTCCGCTGAGGGGCATTTAGATTATTTCCAGGTTCTGGCTATTACAAATAATGCTGCTATGAACATAGTTGAACAAATGCTTTTGGAGTATGATTGAGCATCTTTTGGGTATATTCCCAAGAGTGGTATTGCTGGATCCTGAGGTAGGTTGGCTCCCAGTTTTCTGAGAAACTGCCACACTGATTTCCAAAGTGGTTGCACAAGTTTGCATTCCCACCAGCAAAGGATGAGTGTTCCCCTTACTCCATACCCTCTCCAACATAAACTATCATTAGTGTTTTTGATTTTAGCTATTCTGACAGGTGTAAGATGGTATCTCAAAATTATTTTGATTTGCATTTCCCTGATAGCTAAGGAAATTGAACATGTTCTTAAGTATCTTTTGACCATTTGAAATTCTTATGTTGAGAAATCACCGTTTAATTCAGCATACCATTTTTAAATTGGGTTATTTAGAATTTTAATGTCTAATTTCTTGAGTTCTTTATATATTTTAGAGATCAGTCCTTTGTCTGATGTGGGGTTGGTGAAGATCTTCTCCCATTCAGTTGGTTGCCTTTTTATCTTATTAACTGTGTCCTTTGCTTTTCAGAGCTTCTCAGTTTCAGGAGGTCCGTTTATTCATTGTTGCTCTTATTGTCTGTGCTACTGGGGTTATACTTAGGAAGTGGTCTCCTGTGCCCACGCAATGAAGGCTACTACCCACTTTCTCCTCTATCAGGTTCAGTGTGGTCGGATTTATATTGAGGTCTTTAATCTATTTGGACTTGAGTTTTGTGCATGGTGCTAGATATGGATCTATTTTCATTCTTCTACAGGTTGACATCCAGTTATGCCAGCATCATTTGTTGAAGATGCTGTCTTTTTTCCATTGTATAATTTTAGCTTCTTTGTCAAAAATCAGGTGTTCATAGGTGTGTGGTTTAATATCCGGGTCTTCAATTTGATTCCATTGGTCAACGTCTCTGTTTTTATGCCAATACCAAGTTGTTTTCATTACTGTAGCTCTGTAATAGAGCTTGATGTCAGGGATGGTAATGCCTCTGGAAGTTCCTTTATTGTATAGGATTGTTTTGGCTATCCCAGGTTTTTTGTTTTTCCATATGAAGTTGATTATTGTTCTCTCAAGGTCTCTGAAGAATTGTGTTGGGATTTTGATAAGGATTGCATTGAATCTATAGATTGCTTTTGGTAGGATTGCCATTTTTCCTATGTTGATCCTTTCTATTATGTGGAACATATTGGGGAGTATAGGTATTAGCTCTTCTTGGAAGTTCTGGTAGAATTTTGCATCTGGCCTTGAGCTTTTTTTTTTCGGTTGGGAAGTTTTTGATGATTGCGTCTATTTCCATGCGACTTATAGGTCTATTTAAATTTCTCACCTGGTCTTGACTTAATTTTCATATATGGTATCTATCTAAAAAATTGTCCGTTTTTTCACATTTTCCAATTTTGTGGAGTACAGATTTTGTAGTAAGACCTAATGATTCTCTGAATTTCGTCAGTGTCTGTTGTTATGTCCCTCTTTTCATTTCTGATTTTGTTAATTAGGGTGTTCTCTCTCTGTCTTTTGCTTGGTTTGGATAGGGGTTTGTCAATCTTGTTGATTTTCTCAAATCACCAGCTTTTTGTTTCATTGATTCTTTGAATTGTTTTTTGTGTTTCTATTTTGTTTATTTCAGCCCTCAGTTTGATTATTTCCAGTCTTCTACTCCTTCTGGGTGAGTCTGCTTCTTTTTTTTCTAGCGCTGTGCTGTTAAGTCTCTAATGTGAGCTTTCTCCATTTTCTTTATGTGGGCACTTAGTGCTATGAATTTTCCTCTTAGCACTGCTTTCACAGTGTCCTATAGGTTTGAATATTTTATGCCTTCATTTTCATTGAATTCAAGGAAGACTTTGATTTCTTTCTTTCTTTATTTCTTCCTTGACCCAGTGGTGGTTCAGTAGTTGACTGTTCAGATTCCATGAGTTTGTGGGCTTTCTGAGGGGTAGTATTGTTGTTAAATTCTAACTTTATTCCATGATGATCTGATAAGATACAGGTGGCTACTCCAATTTTTTGTGTCTGTGGATGTTTGCTTTGTTACCAAGTGTGAACAATTTTTGAGAAGGTTCCATGAGGTGCCGAGAAGAAGGTATATTCTTTTCTGTTTGGGTGGAATCTTCTATAGATGTCTGTTAAGTCAATTTGATTCACTAAATCTGTTAGTTCTCTTATTTCTCTGTTAAGTTTCTGTCCATTGACTTGTCCATTGGTGAGAGAGCAGTGTTGAAGTCTCCTACTATTAGTGTGTGGGGTTTGATGTGCGATTTAAGTTTTAGTAATGTTTCTTTTACGTATGTGAGTGCTCTTATAAAAGGGGCATAGATATTCAGGATTGAGACTTCAATCTTGGTGAATTCTTCCTATTATGTGTATAAAGTGTCCTTCTCCATCTCTTCTCATTGATTTTAATTTGAAATCAATTTTGTTCGATATTAGGATAGCCACACCTGCTTGTTTCTTCGGTCCATTTGATTGGAAAAACTTTTCCCAACCCTTTACTCTGAGGTAGTGTCTGTCTTTGTGGTTGAGGTATGTTTCTTGTCAACAGCTGAATGCTGGATCCTATTTTGTATTCATTCTCTTAACCTGTGTCTTGTTATAGGTGAATTGAGTCCATTGATATTAAGTGATATTAATGACCAGTGGTCGTTAACTCCAGTTATTTTTTTTTTTGGTGGTAGAGTTTGTGTGTTTCCCTTTTTTGGGTTGTGTTGGTGGTGGGTTATCAGATGTCTGTGTTATTGTGGGTACTGTTAGATTCCTTGGGTTCAGGTTTTCCTTCTAGTACTTTCTTTAAGACTGGGTTTGTGGATACATATTGTTTAAATCTGTTTTTGTCCTGAAATATCTTGTTTTCTTCATCGAAGGTGAAAGAAAGCTTTGCTGGGTATAGTAGTGTGGGCTTGCATCCATGGTCTCTTAGTGTCTGCAGCACATGTATCCAAGACCTTCATGCTTCCATGGTTTCCATTTAGCAGTCAGGTGTAATTCTGATAGGTTTACCTTTTACTTGACCTTTTCCTTTGCAACTCTTAATATTCTTTCTTCATTCTGTATGTTTTGTATTTTGATTATTATATGGGGAGGGGATTTTTTTTGATCCTGTTTATTTGGTGTTCTATATGCTTCTCGTACGTTCATAGGGATATCCTTCGTTAGGTTAGGAAAGTTTTCTTCTATAATTTTGTTGAATATATTTTCTGTGCCTTTGACTTGGAGTTCTTCTCCTTCTTCTACCCCTAGTATTCTTAGGCCTGGTCTTTTCATGGTGTTTAAGATTTCCTGAATGTTTTTTGTTGAGAATTTGTTGGATTTAATGTTTTCTTTGACCAATGAGTCTATTTCCTCTATAGTATCTTCAGCGCCTGAGATTCTTTCTTCTATCTCTTGTATTCTGTTGGTTATACTTGTCTCTGTAGTTCCTGTTCATTTACCCATATTTTCATATCCAGTCACCCCTCGGTTTGTGTTTTCTTTATTACCTTCCTTTTGGTCTTCAAGTCTTGAACTCTTTCCTTCACCTGCTTAATTGCTTTTTCTTGGTTTTCTTGGGCATCTTTGAGGTATTTATTAATTTCATCTAACTTTTTGTTTGTCTTCTCTTCTATTTCTTTAAGGGAGTTTTCACTTTCTCTGTAAAGTTCTTCATCATTTTTATAAAGTTACGTTTAAAGTCTTTTTCTTCTATTTCTTCTGGACTAGGATGATCAAGTCTTCCTGTTGTGTGTCTGCTGTATTCTGTTGTTACCATGTTGCTTTTTAGAATGTTGGAGGAATTCTTGCATTGTTGCATACCTATCTCTTCCTTCAAATGAGGTCAGCAATGTCTTGGCATCTTGGTCCTATCTTTGCTGTGGCTGAGTACTTGGGAGTTTTTCTTGGTTTGCCCTTTCTTAGGTCTCCTCAGTATTGGAGCAAGCTCTATTTCAGGGTTCCACGGAACTTCCAGGCAAAAAGGTGGTCTTGGGGGCAGGGTGGGTTGGGGGAAAGAAAGTGCAGCAGCAGGAATACTCCCCGCTGGCTGGCCAGAAAAGCTTAGGGAGTTGGGGAGGGGCCCCTGTATTCTGTCCCACTGGGAAGGCCCCAGAGAGTGGCACTTCTGGCTGTCCAGCCGTGTGGCTGCTGACTTACCTCTCTGGTCCCCTCAGCATTTGGAGCAGGCTGTGTTGCAGGGTTCTAAGCACCTCACAGGTGAAAAGGCAGACTGATCCTTGATTTCTTTATTATATATATTAGATGGATGGATGGGTGGGTGGATGGGTGGGTAAGTGGATGGGTGGGTGAGTGGGTGAATGGGCGGGTGAATGGATGGATGAGTGGATGGGTGGGTGGATAGATGGGTGGGTAGATGGGTGGGAGGTTGGATGGGTGAGTGGGTGGGTGGATGAGTGGGTAGATGGGTGGGTGGATGGGTGGTTGGACAGACAGACAAACAGATAATCAGAGAAGGTTCATGAGAGAAAATGTCTGCAGCTCAGGTTTGAAAACCAAAAGGGATTGTGATCCACACTTGTGCATATCAATAAAAAATATTTTTAAAAGTTTCCAGCTTATGATGTGTTCATCTCAATACACCCCTATTGTAAGTTAAGGAACATCAGTAATTTATAGTTTTTAAAGACAGAAACAAAAAATTTGCCTTTGGATGTAGTAGTTTTAAAGACACACAGGTTGTTCATAACAAAGAGTGTTTGAAAGGGACTTTTACAATTTGATTTCTATCTGAAGTAATTTCATTTTCACTTTAATTTAGTTTCTCTTCCAAATGTAACTTAACAACAATATACTGAAAATATTTTACTACAAACTCTTGGACTTCTGTAGAGAAGTCCTAGAATTTAAACTGATGAGTCCATTTTCTGTAACCATATGAGTAATTTAATGTGTTCTCTGTGCCTTGGTCCAGGTAGATGCCTGTATTGGCGTGAGCTGTCCCGCCTTACCATGCCCGTGCTGACAGACTCCATCCTCTCTCTAAAACTTCTTCTCGAGAGTCAAGCATTTTGGTGATAGACATGTTGCAGTAACTAAAACAGCTAACAAAAATATTAACTGTCAATAACCCAAAAACTTTGCACTATCATGGAAAGAGCTGACTAAAGGAAAAGCACAGGTTGTGTAGATCAAAATCTCCAGTTTCCTAAGGGTCTTGGGCTGTCCTTCATTGCTCCTGAGCACACATTTCCCAGACAACCTTAGTTTTTTATGTACCTTCTGCCCACCCCACCATGAAGCCTACCATGTTCCCCAGGTGGTCAGTGCCTCCATGGGCAGAATGCTCCTTTCTCCAAGGTGCAGCTTTACAAATGGCTGATAATAGAATTGCAATAAATGAAGCCATGTTAATCTGTGGAATTTAGAGAAGCCAGTTAAATCACTGGAGTAGGGGATGGTGGCTTCCAATTCTGGAGAGAATGCCCGTTGTGACTGGAATTCTGAGTATAGGATCAGCAACACCTGGGATAAGAAAGAATGACTCTCTGGTTTGACACTGTATTTCATTGTCTCTGTTTTTGGTTAGAATCTAAACTAGCTCATAAATTCTAGGAACTGAGATTACAAAGGCATAGATAATGAAAATAAAATTTGCAACAAAATCTGTCTTCTAAAACTGTCCCTTAGGAATTGATTATGAGCCAGTTGGAGGAAAATCAGGTCCCAAGCACACCAGATATCTGAGTAATAAACCTTCAGGATATGGGCGTCCTGACTCTGGGTGCTGGGCTGACAGAAGAGCCTGGTCTCCATCTCCCTGGCTCACGGGGCTTGAGTCAGCTTTACTGAGCCAATGTCTTTCTTCCTGTGTATTCATGTGTTACAAGAAAAGGTACTCACTGTACCTGGAGAGACTATCAGGAAGCCTGGCTCCATATTCAAAACCTTCATCAAAAAGGACACATTATAATCACTTGACTTTCTTTCTTTCTTTTTTTCTTTTTTTTTTTTTTAAAAAAAAACCAGGATTCTGATCTAGAGTGAGGATCAACTTTCACTAGCAAATCCAAGACCCATTTGTTGTTACTGAGTGAGCTGCGTATGGAAGCCATCTTACTAGTTACTTTACCAATAATCATATTAAATATACTTGTGCTAAGTTTTAGACGAGATCAGGTGCATTCAGGGTGGCATGGCCATAGTAATATTTGTGCTAAGTGTTAGAAATCACTGAATCTATACTTGCTAATTACAATTTGTCCTTATCCTGTTTACTACATAAGCTTTTTTGTAATAAAATAGGAAAAGAACTACCTATATTGTTTGTACTTCCTATATTTTGATTCTACAAATTTTGTTAATTCAGCATTAATAAACAAACATTAACTTATGTTTGAAAAAATCAAGTATATAGTTAAAATGAACCCCTTTGACACCAGGAAAAAGAGCTTCAGGAATAAATGGTGACACAGCAGCCATTCCTAGTCAAAGCACTAAGTCGTGGCAGCAGATGGTGCATGGTGGAGGAGGGCTTCGCCAGCACATGAGGCACTGCGTTGGATTCCACCACAAAGCACCAAATCTTCCTCTTTTGCTTCTTAGACCACCCCGACCCTCCCTTGTTCATTCTGGTGATGTGAGATCTTTGAGTGGCAGAGCCTTTCATGGCTCTTGCTTGAACTTAACTCAGGATGCTGGGTCCTGGATTATAAATGGCCATGAAATTGACCACAAACCGTTAGCTTCCTGAACTAGTGGGTTCTGATTCTGTTGTCTCGTGAGCAAGAAGAATAAGGAAGCACATGCAGAGGGTGAGTAGAATGGACAGAGTAGAAGGGGCTCCAGGAAAAGAATGCCTTGCATATTTTTAATTGTCATTTTCTTGTTACAACTGATGTTAAACCATTTATCTAACTATTATTATGACATATTAAATTTTATGTAGTCAGGCTGTTTTTGTTTCATCTCTTACCAGGGTCTTAAGGATGTCTGCACCATCCGTCCTGAGTTAGATGCCTCTATATTTTTCTTGGGGTTTGTGATGTTTTGTTTGAATGTCAAGTCAGCACAGTCTAGTTGCTATGATCCCTCCACAATGGTGAACTATAACTTGGAACTTTAATCTTAAAAAAAAAACCCTTTATTGTAACATGAGGGCCAGGCTGCTTGTTGGAGTTTCTGTTCTGCCCAGTTCCCAAAGAAAATTACACAGAGGTCTCTGTAAATTACAAACTGATTGCCCCATTAGCTCAGGCTTTGTTTTAGCTCTTATAACTTATATTAACCCATTACTCTTATCTATGTTAGCCACATGACTTGGTATCTTTTTCAGCAGGGTGGGTCACATCTTGCTACTTCCCTGGTCTGGGCAGGACTGCCGAGGGAGCTTCCTGCTTCCCAGAATTCTCCTATTCTCCTTGGCCCGCCTCTACTTCTGTCCGGTTGTCCCACCTATACATCCTGCCTGGCTAATGGCCAATCAGCGTTTATTTAAAACATAATTGACAGAATATAGAATTGTCCTAAACCACTTTTTCCTGTATTTTATCACAGCATCAGGAAGTAAATCAGGACAATATTAGTCTGAGAAGTGGGGCCATTGCTGTGATGACCCTGACCACCTGGCTTCTAAGCCCTTGGGACAGTTTTGAAGAGTGTAGACGAACACTGAAGTTTGGGCTGAAAAAGCCACTGAGTGCTGTAAGCAGACCTTGCAACAAAAGAATGCTGAGAAATGACAGCAGAAACCAGCTCAGGAGATTTCAGAGGGAACAATGACTCAACCATAAACTGGAATATGTACTAGTTTTGCCAAGAATCTGACTTCGTTTGGCTTCTTGTCCCAAGAACCTGAGTGAGGTTGAATTGAGAGGCAATGGATTCTTTTGTTTGGCGTGGGAAATTTCAAGGCAGGCTGGTGTTAAGGCTGTCATAGAGAGAGCAGCACCATTGTAGAGAAGCCTCCAGTGTGGGGAGAATGGAAAAACTGTCCTGAGGGAAAACCTAATTCATTGGCATCATCTTGCTTAATGAGAACAAGCCTAAGCCATGGGGTTTCTGCTCATTAAAAGCAGCTCCATAGGCCAAAGTGTTTCCCCAGGATTAGCTCACAGAGCAGCTGAACTTGTTTCAGGAGCCTGGCTGCATCCTGAGCTGGAGCAGAGCTTCCAGAGCTGTAAGTAGCATCCATGTGTACTTGCTCTGAAGGCAAAGATGCAAGATTGAGGGGTCATGAGAGCAGTTGAGGCCAGGCACTGTGTGTGTTCATCCCCACCAGAGACAGGGAAGCTTTCTCAGATCTGTCCTAGTGGAATAGTACTGTGCTTTTATGTGATATTCTCAAAACTGCAAGAAACACGGAGTTTTCACTAGGACATCTATACCCACTCCTTCCCAACCAGCTTCTTCAAGTATTTCTCCTTTCACTTGATGGGATGCATCTATTAAGCTATATCTGGAGTTGCAGGTAAGACCAAAGCCACTTCTGTGACAACCAGAGTAAACCACAGAGTGGTTGCTCTTTCTATAAACTTGGCCCTTTCCCAAGCACTGTGCTCATTTGCCTTTTCTAAGGAAAATCCCCATACTACTCCCTCCTTCCCGCCGTCCAAATTCTGGCACAGCACCCAGGCTGTAGGCAGTGCCTTCAATGGCCCCCATGCCTGCATTGCTCCCTCCCAGTTAACATGGGGTTGATTATGATGTCCTCAGCCAAATAGTGCAGCCTTTCCCAGGGGTGTGGAGAGTGATAAAAGTGGGAGCCTCAGTTCTCCCGTTTAGCACCTGTGGCAGATGGCTTCTCTGGAGCTGCTGATGAACCAGAACAAGGGCTCAGAAAGCAGATACTTCCATGGATGTAATATATTCTACTAAACCTAACCAGCAGCCTACACATTCAAAGTCAGTGAGTATCTAGGTCTTTATGTTTTTCTACACACATGAGCTCACTCACAGCTGAGTCCACATAGAGGTCTGCCTCAGAGCGAGTATTCCAGGCTGATGTCTGAGGGAGACCATGGAAGCTTGCTTTGGTTTTATTCATTCACTAATGTTCACTGAGGGTTCATCATCAGACACTGACCATCTCCACAGGCATAGAAAGAGTGCAGCATGTTCCTGCACCACAAACCACAGAGTAAAAGAAAAAGAGAAGGAGGAAAAATAAGCAAAATCATGGTTTCTAGGAACAAGAATTTACAGAAACCTAGAACTCAAGTGTTTCACATTACATGTGTTTCTCACCAGAGGACATTTGCCCTGTGGTGTTGGTAGAATGATTTTCTTGAGTTAAAAAATGGAATTACTACGAAAGAAGGTGTGTGTGTGAGAGAAAGATAGATGAGAGAGAGAGAAAGAGGAGAGAGGAGTGAATCAACAATAGAAAGATTCAGAAAATCTATGGACTCTTAAGAAGGCAATGTGTTATAATGAGAATAAAATTAAAAAGACTACTGTCCTTTAAAATAACATTGAAATGTTTATGAGCTGATTTGCCTCAATACATAGAAAGCAAACACCCGGGACTGCTTCCCGCTTGACTCCATGGAGAATTTAAGAGCAATAGACCTTTGGCAGGTGTGCCCTCTCTCTCCCCTCTTCTATTTCCTCCCTCACTCTTCTGCTCCCATTCCTTTTCTCTTCCCTCTATTCCTCCTGAGTTTTTGAAATTCCCTTTAGATAAGCTGCTTCATGGTGCTAGCATTCTGATGGAAGCCATGACTCTGTAGACAACATGGAGCTGCATACACGTCTGAACTTATCTTCTCTTGCTGTCCCCTCCCTTAGCTGTGTGTGGCCCCTGCATCTGAACATAATTTGAGCAGACATGTCCAATCACACAAGAGTGACTCACTTCATCCTCATGGGCTTCTCAGATACCCCGCAGCTGAGATTGGTGGTCATCCCGTTTTTCTTGCTTGTCTACACATTCGGCCTCCTGGGGAACATCTCCATCATCGCAGCTGTGATGAGAGACCGTAGGCTCCACTCCCCCATGTACTTCTTCCTGAAGAATTTATCTTTCCTGGACATGTGC
>PVIU01017402.1:0-42018 GCA_004026605.1 Ondatra zibethicus
TCCAATGATTATTAATTCCTGTTATTTTGTTGATGGTTGTGGTGGTTGCATGTGTATATTTTCCTTCTTTGGGTTTTGCTGGTGTGATTTTTTTATTGCCTGTGTTTTCATGGGTATAGTTACCTTCTTTTGGTAGAGTTCCTTCTAGTACCTTCTGTAGGGCTAGATTTGTGGATAGATATTGTTTAAATATGACTTTGCCATGATAATATCTTCCTTTCTCCATCTACGGTGGTTGAAAGTTTTGCTTGATGTAGTAATCTGGGCTGGCATCTGTGGTCTCTTTGATTCTGCCAAACATCTGTCCAGGCCCTTTTGGTTTTTAGAGTCGCCATTGAGAAGTCAGGAGTAATTCTTACAGGTCTGCCTTCATGTGTTACTTTGACTTTTTCCCTTTCAACTTTCAATATTCTTTTGTTGTGGTTGTTCTCTGTGTTTAGTGCTTTGATTTGTGTGTAGCACAGGGACTTGCTTTTCTGGTCCAGCCTATTTGGTGTTCCATAGTTTCCTGTTCCTTCATGGGCGTGCCCCTCTTTAGGTTAGAAATAGTTTCTTCTATGGTTTTGTTAAATATGTTCTCTGGGTTTTTGAGCTGAGATTCTTCTCCTTCTTCTATTCCTATTATTCTTAGGTTTGGTCTTTTCCTAGTATCCCAGATTTCCTGGATGGTTTGTGTTAGGAATTTTAGATTTAACTTTTTCTTTGACTAATGAATCTATTTCTTGTATTGTATCTTCAATCTCTAAGATTCTCTCTTCCATTTCTTATATTCTGTTGGTGATGTTTGCATCTGTAGTTCCTGTTCAATTGCCTGTATTTTCCATTTCTAGAATTTCCTCAGTTTGTGTTTTCTTTATTGTGTCTATTTCCATTTTTAAGTCTTTAACAGTTTCCTTCACCTGTTTCCCCCCACCCCCTTCACTTTCTTGGTATACCTTAATGAATTTATTGATTTACTCCATTTTTTTCTCAATTATTTTAAGGGGTTTTTTTATATCCTCTTTAAGGACCTCTACCATCTTCATAACAATGGTTTTAAGTTTGTTTTCTTGTGCTTCGGCTGCGTTGGTATATTCAGGTCTTGCTGTTGACTGCGCTCTGGTGGTGTCATATTGTCATGGCCGTTGTTGATTATTTTTCTTACACTGGCCTCTAACCATCTGAGTTCAGGATGATTATAGTCCTAGGTACGATTTCTGAGTTTGTCTTTGTTGGATGCATGTTTTGTTTCTTGGTTTCTTTGTGGCCTGGATTTCTGGAGGCGGACTTGATCTCTAGATCTGATCCAGTAGGGAATCTCTGTCCAAGTTGGGGGGCTGGACTCCTGGAGCTAGTTTGGATTTTGGTGCAGCATGTGGGTTAAGTGTCTATTTCTATTATTCTGACCGGTGTGGCTTGAACCTGAGCAGTGGAAGTCTGCAGGAGTTGGGTGCAAAAGGCTGGCAGGAGGCAGGGGTAGTGCTGGTGGATGAGGTGGGAAGAGGGGGTGGTGTAATGGATCTCTGGGAACCAGGTCTAGAGAGAGGGACAGTTCAGTTGGCAGACAGGTCACTCACCTGTTCTTCTGACTGGTATGGTCTGCACCAGGGCAGTGGAACATATCTTTGTGTAATCTTAACCTGTGGTTCTGATCATGATTTGTAGAACCATGAGAACAGACCAGCTTTATTAACCACTGTCAATGGCCACAATGGGGCCTTTTCCCATGGACTATGAACCTAATTTTGCAATAGTAGATAGCAGAAAATATTTGTGCACATCCATTCTTAATTGATAAACAAAGAGATATATATGTTCATTATACAATATATGTAGAGAGTGGGAGGACATTATTTACTCCGTTTCATCGAAATAGAAATCCTGCACGCTTGCCACCTTCAGTGTTTCATCACACATGCTGCTGGATGTGTGTGCCAAGGGGAGTTCTCTGTCCCAGATAGTCTTTCAACTTTCTCCCAAGTTTCCACCGGCATAGCACACAACAGCCTATAAAACCAAATCTTAACACTCCAGCTGCTTTTATTACCGACTGCATTTTATACTAATAAACTTCTTTGGGTCAAAAATACAAGAAAGATTTTTTCAACATAATTACCTGTCAGTTGAGGTTTTCAAAGCTGAAACAAAACAAAAAGCAAAGACAACCTTAGACTTCTGCACTCACGAGCTAGCCAGCTTGGGCTTCCTAATTCAAATAGAGCTTATGCAGGGAAGCAGCTTTGCTTTAGTTCAGGGTGAGCCCATTTTCCCACTATTGGAACCCCAGCTGGGAAGGTCCTATTTCATTCCAAAAAGGCAGCTAAGATGGACTGTTCCAACGAGTCCTAAAGAAAAGGTTTCTGACTTTGGTTTCCCATGTGTGTTTCTTCAAGTCAGGAAAGATCTCAGCTGCCCTCATATGCTGATGCTTCTGTTGCCTGAGAGCCTTCTCTCCACTTGGAGAGCCCTGGTGGGTACTCTTTTATGAACTGCCTGGGTCTCTTAGGTGGCCACCTGGACCGGCTAAGTGACTTCAGTGGGCATAACTGGTGTAAGGCAGCCTGGATCCTGTATGAGCAGGCTACCCTGTCCTTCCAGTGCTGATACATTGCTACTTGTACACTAGAGTCATATAGTTGGATCTAGAACCAAAGGCAATGGGGATGGGATTTGATGGTGTGGTAACTGCACAGTAAAGATAAGGAACTTCCCTTGGGTAATTTTTTTTTTTACTGCTAACATGGTTAGAAAGGTGGTCTCTTGCTGTGGGATAATGCTCTTGTACATTGTAAAGATTTGCCACTTGCATTAGTTTAATAAAAACGCTGATTGGCCAGGAGCTATGCAGGAAGTATAAGTGAAGTGACCAGACTAAGAGAATTCTGGGAAGTGGAAAGGCAGAGTCAGTCACCTGTCAGATGTAGAAAAAGCAAGATGAGAATGCCTCACTGAGAACAGGCACCAAGCCATGTGGCTGAACATAGACAAGAATTATGGGTTAATTTAAGTCATAAGAACTAGTTAATAATAAGCCTGAGCTAATAGGTCAAACAGTTTATAATTAATATAAGCCTCTGTGTGTTTCTTTGGCACGAATGGCTGTGCTACCTGGCAGGACAGAAACTTCTGGCTGCAGTCTCTTTGTGCAGGGCTGTGGATCTCCTTCTTCTTCAGGAGCATTGGCAACTGGTCCATGAAGGTGGAGAGAGCAGAAGTATGGGACAGGGTTCAGTAGGCTGTGGATACAAGATAGATAGCCCCCCGGAAGATGACTTCAGAAAGACAAATCAATTTTATTCCAGAGTATATGAAATATATAGGTTTGGGCATGGAATCTGGGGAATCACCTAATTTGCATTAAATGGTATGGTCCTATCAAAAGGCTTCAGATGTGGTCCTATAGCAAAGTTCCCAGTACAAGTTTTAGTTACCATAAGTGCAGCAGGGGAAAAACTTGTAGCAGAAACCTATGCCAAGGGTCACACTAAAGATAAATCAGGCATCCAGGCTTAGAGACAGCTTTCAGAGAAGATCAGTCCTGACCTAGAGATAAGGGTGGGTAGAGAATAGGAAGTCTCACGGAGGGCGTCCCTCATGTTTCCGAACTTGGAGAGAACTGCTAGCATCTGACCAGCAAGGCCTCGCAACACAGTGCATTCCCGGGTCTGACCAGCAAGGCCTCCCAACTCAGTGCACTCCGGGGTCTTGGCCACTTTGTGACACTGATTCCTTGTGCTTTCAACCTATCGGGGGGAAATGGGTCAAAGGGCTGCTTCAGGTGTCACTGAGAAAAGGACTCAGAATGAAAATAGGAAAAATCTAGGGAAACAACCTGGTCATTCTGGATGGCCAGAGCAAGCATAGCATTGTCCCAGGAAAGGCTGACCCAGATGCTCAAACAAGTGTCCAAGGAAGGGCATTTCCCGGAAATAGCGAGTTCCCCACATGGACTTTGCCTGTTCCCTCAATCAGGGGTTCCTCAGCCCAGACCACCCTCAAATGCAGATTGCAGAGGCAAACAAGACAGACGGCTTTCTAATGTGGGCCTCCTCTTTTCCTCAGCCTCTGTGGGCTCCCGGTCTGCTGACTGGGCATATCTGGTTGCTTCACTCTGCTGTGTCCCCTGGAGCAGGGAGGGTGGGTTTCCGTGTTTCAGCCTCTTCTCCAGGCTCCTTCTGCTTTCTTACTCTCTACCTCCCACCCTGCATCTCACCTCTGTCCAAACATACAGGACTATGGCAATGTCCAGTTGAAATTGTCAAGTCCTGACTTTGCTCTGAAACACTGTAGACATTTGCGTGTGGAGCCCTTCTCTTTACTGATTTCTGCTCTGCCTGTTCTTCAAGTCAAAGAGACAAGATTTTATGTATGGACAGCAGCTCCATTTTTTTCGGGAATCAGTTTGGAATTGCTTGTTCTGCCAATGGCAGCAGAGTCTGCCCAATTTCCACGTGCTCTGTAAAAAAAAACCTATTTTGATTTTATATTTTATTTTCACTTTTATTAATTAATGTTTCTACAACACGGAGCCTGCTCTCTCCTTGAACAAGATCTTTTCTTTCTGTGCAGTGCTTTTTCTGCTTGCCTGAGTCCACCTCTTTCATCCAGAGAACACAGACCTTGCCTCCCCACGCTCATCTCATGTTGTGTAACTGGCAAGAACCTACTTCATGCTACAAACCAAACCAGCCATGCGATCCTTCCCAATAGGGCTACAGTCTCAGATCTGCGGTTTATATTAGACTCAGTCCTAAATGAGTCCAGATTTTGTGGGCAGACCTATGTGACTTAAGACTCACTCAAGGAAAGGAATGCAAATGTCCAGATAAAAACCCTTTAAGGCCAGACACGGGAGCACATGCCTTTGATCCAGTACTTGGGATACAGAGGTAAAGGAACCTCCGTGAGTTTCAGGCTAGTCTGGAGTACATAGAAAGATCCAAGCCAGCCAGGGCTACATAGATCCAGTTTCAAAAATAAACAACAACAACAATAAAAACTAAGAAAGCAAGCCTTTGAGGTACCTTCCAGGGCTTTGAAAATGAAGAAGTCATGAAGTTTAAGCTTCGTGGCATTCCCGATGAGTTTGCTTTCAGTCAGCTATGATTTGAATATGGGTGAAGTCTCCTAAAAGCATGCTAAAGGCTTGATCCTCGTAGCAGTGATGTTGGGAAGCGGGAATCTTATGAGACACCCTTAACTAATGGGGAGTTTCCCATCCAAAGGGACTGTGGAACCCTGCCAGTTCCACTTTCTCCTATCTCATGACATAAACGGTTTGCT
The DNA here is from genome assembly GCA_004026605.1 of Ondatra zibethicus. NCBI lineage: Eukaryota > Metazoa > Chordata > Mammalia > Rodentia > Cricetidae > Ondatra > Ondatra zibethicus. The sequence goes on from PVIU01017402.1 coordinate 5,263, forward strand.
TTCCAGGCACTACCCCCCACTGTAATGACAGTCACTGCAAATCTGTGCTTTGGGCTGGAGGTTGATGTGCTGACCACCTGCGGTCAGTCACTACCCATGTTTCTTCTAAGTTAATCAAAAGTCAGGTATGAAAAACAGCTATAAACTCAGAACAGTTGGCCCGGCATTGCTATTCAGAGCCCTGTGGAAATTAGCTGGATTAGCTGGCCGTGGTGCCTAGAGAGAACAGTGTGTGCAGTTACTCTGATTTCATCTGCAGTGTCAGGTCATGCAAATGCCTGGTCTGGCTCCCACCGTGTTTGGCTCTGTGGTACTGCTTCAACTCTGCGTAATCTTCTTGAGACGTGCAACAACTGACGGGGCCCTTGTGTGCTGTCACATTGGCGAGAGTGACATTTGAAGGCATATGCTCAAATTTTAGTGTTCCGTATGAAGCAGAAATTAAAATGCGTACAGTTCAAATGGCTGCTGATATAGGCAACCGGAAGATACAGCTGGGATATAGTTAGGATGTGAATAAAAATCAAACACAATGAAAAAGCACAGGAAGGCACATAGTGTTGCTTACTGTAAACTTCCATCCAGAGCCTTAAACACATGTCATCAAATGACCTAAATGAAGCATGGAAAGTGTGAGGTGGAGTATTTTCTGGGCGTGGCAATAATGGCCATGGAGCTACTACAATGGGCTCTTGATTATCTGTGGGCAGGTTATATGTTTTACAATTCTATGCCAGGCAAAGTAAACCAGCACCACGGAGGAACGGTTGAATGGGTTTGTAGGAACATTAGTGGCACACACAATTGCTTCGGAAAAAGAGGACCCTCTATAGGTGATTACCTGCTACTTCTAATGCAAATGGTTCGTATTCTGGTTTGTGCTATATCACTTAGGCAGTGGAGCTGAGCTTATGTAACTGGGCTTGGAGAAGTTTTTAAAAATACTAATACCCGGTCCCGTAGAGACTCTGACTTGTTTAGTCAGAGAAATGTCCTGAATTATAATGTTTAGAACTTTCTCAAATTATATATTATGGATCCTTGGTGGGGAAAGCATTGGTCTAGATGGAACAAATGTGTTTGTGAGTTACATTTATATGTGTGTGAGTATGTGGACATATACATAAATATTTTACTGAGAAAATCACTTAAAATTGAAATATGAGTGCTTGCAAATTCCATGATGGGTTTTGGCATAGACAGATTTTGTAACTGTTTGAGTAGCAAATATGAAATACAGATCTGAAATGGTAGGTAATCCTAACCCGCTTCTGTAGGTAGTTTGGAAGCTATGCCCAGATTCCATTCTACAGATGTCTTAGGTATACGGGGTATCTGGTGGACTGGATAGGAGGCAAGAGGGAGACTGCGTCCTACGTGAGCCATAGCAGTCAATGGATTTAACTGCTGTGGGCCCAGAGCTCCTCATGGTTTAACTGGATAGAAGCACCAGTGTGTTCCCTGTTTCTCAAGCTGCACTCCCTGCATGGCAGCATCAGCATCATCTGGGGACTGGTTAGGAATGCAAGTTTCTAGGAGTGGGGTAAAGGCCCAAGGTGCCAAGGCTGACAAACTGCGTTCTCTCCGTGAAACCCACGTGGCAGAAGGAGAGAGCCAGCTCCAAGAGTTCATCTTCCGCCCTCCACACAGCACATCATGGCATGTGTGCCATAGCACACACACATACATAGACACATGTCATTTTTTAAAAAGCCACGCACATTCTTAGATCGCACATCAGTCCTACTGTGCAGAAGCACCGAGAGTTCATTCTCACCCTGCATCTTAAAAGCTTCATCCACAGTTCTCTAATGTAGTAAAGTTTGAGACACTCGAACTAGTATGATGTCTGGGCCCCTTCCCCATTTAAAATAATTCTGTGACCATATTATCTGTAGTGGAGTATAGACGGAAACCTAGCTTTATGTCTTCCTAAGCCTTGGATGCCTTTTTCTGTTTGTTATTTTCCATAGAAAACTTAGTTGATTAAGACGATGTCCAAATTCAAATTTAGATGCTCACATTTCTTAATATTTCTTAATCATATGGTAGGTTACCTAGAGTCCTGCACCAGAAGAAACAAGCCTTAATCTGAAAGTAATAGAAACTGTTGTACATATTTTTTTTATTTATGAGTTGTAACTCATAAATGTACCACTCAATTAAAATATGTAATTCCAGGTGGCAAGAAAGCTCAGTGGTAAAAGCCGTCACCACCAAGCCTGGCACACGCATGGCGGAAGGAGAGAACTGATTTCTGAAGGTTGTTCTCTGACTTTCACAAGCATGCTGTAGCACTTTCATACTCACACACTCAGGTGCACTACTATATGTGCACACGCATGCACAAATAAACAAAGGTAACAAAATACATATACAGTTCAATTAGTTTTCATATACTCTCGGAGTAGTGCAAAAAACACCACAAATGATATCAGAAACTTTCCACTGATCACCTGGAGCCTCACCTGACTCTTCATCCCATTTCTCTGTTGCTGATATCTTTCCTGTTTCTGTAAAAGAATCCATTCTGGACATTTCATATGAATGAAACCCTGTACTATGTTTCCTTGTGTCTGGCTTCTTTTACTTAGCACAATGTTTTGGAGGCTTTTCCATTGGTTTGTAGTGTGCACCAGTGACTTGATGCTTCTATTGCAGAATGACCCTCTGCTGTGTGGATATATCTGTTTAGTCATCTGTTGGCTTTTGGATTACTGATACTCTGGCTACTGTGAATGACACAGCCTCCAACATTTGCATGCAAGTTTTGTGTTTTGTTTCCCCCTCCTGTGAGGACATGTCCAAAGATTGAATTGTTGGGTTGTGTGATTGGGGTTTCATGAGTGCCATTTAGTTCAGAAAAGTCTCATCATTATTACTGTATTTCTTCTACTCCATTCTCTGAGATTCTAATTATGTGTGTGCTGTACCCTTTGAAACTGTCTCATGGTTCATGTATGTTGTGTGCTTTGCTTATGGTTTGACTTAGAGTTATCTCTTCATTTCCATCCCTTTTCCCTCCCACGTGTCAGTTTGGAGATTTCTGTTGGCCATCACTGGGCTCACTACTTCTCCCTCAGCTGTACTGAGCCTACTGTGGGTTCAGTAATGGCAGCTTCCAACTGTTTGCTTTGGATGCCTAGCGTTTCTTCTTGATTCCTTGCTGAGCCTTTCTGCTCACAGTACCTAACTGATTGTGCATGTGCCTACTTCTCCCACAGAAGCTCCAAATACACTACACTATTCACACTTTCAATTCCATTTAGTAATTGTGATAGCCGAGTCTGAGGTTTACCGTGTCTGTTACGTACTAAGTTGTGTTCCAAATTCTTAAATGTAATTCCTAGCCCCAACTACCCCCAAATATCAGTGCATTTGGGTGTGGGGTCTCAATGAGTTAATAAAGGTTAAGTAGGGTTATACTGTGGCTCTCATCTAGCATAACTGGTCCCTTTAAAAGACAGGTGTTTAGGACTTAGACACACACAGAAAGTTAACAACATGATGCCAAAGCAGTAAGTTTGCTTTGACATCTACTCTCCAGAAGTGTAAGAAAGTAATTTCCTTTTGTTTACATTGCAGCCTTGGGCATTTGATTATGGCAGCCGAGTTAACTAATGCAACCCCTCACACTGTGTTTGTGTCTTTTGACAAACCTTGTGATATTTGTTGACAGAGGTAACAGATAAAAAGGTATCTAGCTAGGCCTTTAAAGAAGATGTGTGATAATGTGGTTGGAATTCAGATTGTGTTTGGGGTGGACTGTACTTATAGGAAAAAGAGGCCTCAGTTTCCCCTCTTGGCCCTGGTCTTCCCTAACTGCTCCCTGCAGCCCTTCCTGCCATGATCCACAGCCATCGACTAGATTTCTGATCACATGTGGTATGGTGGCTGGAGAGGAGGGCCTGTCTCCCAATAGAAGGTGGGGTTTCAATGACTCAGCTTCGGAGCTGTGGCCTCACAAAAGTTCCTCGAGGGGACAGCTTCTTTTCCAGCCTGTCCCAGACTTCCATGGTTGCAGCCTTTTTTCCCTTGAATTCCTGATTCCTGTGGACTAGTTCAGTATCCCTAGAGTTAGGTGTAAAACAGAAAGCTGATCTGGGCAACCACCAGCAATGGAGGAGTGCCTTTCTTGAAGCGAGTGAATATTTGGTCTGTCTTTTCCTTTGAAAGAACGGTAAACAAACATGCTGGGCACATCCATGTCCCTCCTCCTCTCTCCCTACAAGAACCACGGAGAGGAGAGCTCTCTCTCTTGTCCCTACTGTGAGGACACAGTGGTTTGTGGAAGGAAAATCCCAGAAGGGTAGAGCCCCCAGAAGAATGAGGACCTTCAGACCTCATCAGGTTCATTCCTGAGTCACTCTCATACTTCGGTCGGTGAGCGAAATGATCAGTGCTGCTGCTAATGGTTCCAGTGACATGTTCCATCCAGGCCACCTTGCCTCGTTTCTCTGGGTACACCTGTCTCTTCAGACTTGGGGCAGCCATTTGTACTACAACTTGATTTCTGGTGTGTCTGAGTAACATTACTTAGATTTAGTCTGCCTAGCTTTTTCTTGTGGTAAGCACAAATGTGATCAATTCCAAGCTGGTCACATGTTGGAGCTGGAACTTAAGTTTTCACGTGGTGGGATGTTTGTAATGATTGATTCCACAAATCAGTCTTAGGAAGCGGTATTCAGTCTTTCAGTCCACAAATTTGGAATAACTCTTTACTTATTTAGATCTTCTTTCATTTATTGGTCTAAGTTACACTAGTATTTTTATATTCTCTAAGATTCTTCATGTGTCAGTTCATCCATGAATAAAAACAGTTTTATTTCTTCCAGTGTAATCCGCATAACTTCTATTTATTTTCTTGCTTTATTGCATTTGCTGGAACAATCATTGACTTTTTGACTATTTTTGTTTGCTTCTGTGATTGACTTCTAAACTTGACAGGACCTAGGAAAAGACTATCAATTGAGTGATTGTCTTTCTCGGGTTGGTCTGTGGGAATGTCCGTGAGGGGTTGTCTTGATTGTTGATGTTGGAGGACCCAGATCCTTGTGGACAGTGTCATTCCCTGGGTACCTAGTCCTGGGCAATAAAAGAAAGCTAGCTGAGTGTGCATGAATGAGCCAGAGAGCAAGCCAACAAGGAGTGTTCCTCTGTGGTTCCTATCTCGAATTTGTGCCCTGACCACGTTCAATGATGAACTGTAGCTTGGATTCTGAAATAATAAACCCACCCCTCACCTAAGCTGCTTTGAGGCCAGAGTGTTTTTATGACAGGACCAGGGAGGAAATCAGAACATGGGGCTCCCTGTATTGTCTGTACTTGATCACTTGGGCTCAAATGATTTTCCTGCCTTATCCATCCAAGTAACCGGGACTAACTAACATGCAACCAAACACACCTGTTTTCATCCTCTGTGTGAACTGAAAAGGCTCCTTCAAGCCCTTGTTGGATGTGGGAGCTGGACAATAGTGATGATATGGATGGTGCTTATGTTTTTACAGTGACTGTAGAAACACATGACTGGCCCATGTGACCCACCCAACAAAATAATAGCCCAAAGAGCTATGTACACAACCCGTTATCATTCTGACTGTGAAGCTAGATCACTCACATCTGCACAGGCCAGCCATTCATTGCATAAGTTTGAACTGAAAGCATGTAGAATGGCTTTCTTTTCATTTATACTCTCTCATGCACTCATGTTGGGTTCAGAATGTCTCTTGGTTTTCTGCTAAAATATTCTTTTTTTGGAACATATTTTCTATTTTCCTTTTAAATGTTTTAAAACTCTTCATTTTATCCAAACCAAATGAGTTAAAATTTAGGGGATAAGAGATTAGATTCTTTGGTGCAAAATTTTAAATAAAAAATATTAACATTTCCGTTAATGGAAAACAGAGAGCATTAGCAAACCAAGCTTAAATTAATCATGATCTCAAGCCTTATTTTTAAATAAACCTGTACACACACACACCCTCCAGGAACTAGAATTGTGGAATTAAAAAGCTGCATCTTTCACTGGTATGATTGCCGTCCTGAGCCTGTAGACCACCTATGAATGCTCATGGCAGGTGGCTCTTCCATTGTCTTCTTGGAAAGGGGCCACAGGCCAAGTTCAGCCATACATGGTACCCACTGTTGATCACGTGTCTTCTCTGTGCCTCCCAAGCAGACCTACATCCTTACTGCAGAAGCCTGGGCACCTTCTTCCCGGACCGAGCTGCACTGCCAAGTCCTCCTTCTGTGTGCAGACCTTTCCCAGGCTCCACATAGATGATTCTCTCACTAATGCTGCTCCAAAGAGCTACAAAGCAAGTTGATTGTGCCTCACGATGCTTAATCACTGTTTGATTACCTCACCATTCCATCTGTGCAGGGCCAGGAAAGTAGCCTGAGCAGGGGACAGGAAGCTGACACATATCTACAGGGATAGCCACAGCTCAGCTCCTGCTGTGCACGAAACATTACAAGTGTCAGATGTTCTTTCTCTTTTTGTTTTGGGAACTTTTTTTTTTTTGAAAAGCCGAAAATGTAGATATTTTTGAGAGCTCTTCTGTTTTTTTAGACATTGAAAATGGATACATATTCTTTATAAACACAGTCCTAGCCAAACCAAATCCTTTTGTGGGCCACACTCGAAATGGCTGTAGGCCATTGATGGTTTGACCTTGAATTTACAGTAATCTCTAACAGCTGGAGCTGAGGGCTGTGGCGCTTAGATTTGCTGAGTAGCCCCCAGATGTTATTAAGAGATTCTTGACTCTCTTCATTGCGTCCCTTCCCCAGCTTTTGAAGGCCTTTTGCTGGCCTGGTTCCAGTGGGTTATCTCCATCCTCTTCTCCACTGGGCTTGGCCACTTTTGCTTTCGGAGGGAAACAACCCACGCCCGAGGACTCAGGAGCCACCTCGTTGTCATTGCGCCATCTCCACGTCTTACAGATGATGCTGAAGTGTGAGAAGTGGCAAAGGGCTTTGCCCAGGCTCTCAGTTGCTGAGATGGAGACTCAGTGATGTGACCTAGTCACTGTCTCCCTGCCTTGATATTGCCACTAATTCCATATTAACTGCAAAAGAGCAGGAGCTCAGGGAATGTGGAATGTGTAGTTTTTATCCACTCTCACATCTGTGTCTGAGGACAAAATACTCCTCTTCCATCTTCTCATCTCTGCAGGTACTTGCAGAATCCCCAAAGTGGCAGATACAGCAATGTGGGGAGTAGGGAGAGATGGGCTCAGGAGAAATTGGTAACCAAGCAGTTGGTCTTTGGTTGGTCAGAAGTTGACCCTGAAGGAGCAGTACTTTCTTTACAGGCAGAAACCCGGGCCTCGTTGCAATGATAGGATCTGGTCAGAGGAAGCCTTTATGTCTGTATTGAGGATAGGATTACATTTACAGTAAGATATTGATTTCTGTCGATTAAGTTAATGCCACACACATACACTGACATGCTTTCAGGATCTGTGAGAACATTCCGCCTTTTTAAAAATGGCTTATCTGCACCTATAAAGCCGTAAGAGAGGAAAAGCAGCTGGTCCTTTGCCCATGTTTATAAAAGCTAAAACTGAAACTGCTGGCCAGAGTTAAATGTTGATTTTCTGTTTCAGAATCAGAGGCTGAACGTCATGTAGACATTTCACTGCTGCACATCCTAGTGACGGGGGCTGGAGTGGGAGAAGAACAGCTAGGGGACTCCCAAATACACCTGCCTCCTGGGGTTCTGAGAAGCCTGCTAGACACACACACACACACACACACACACACACACACACACACACAGAGAGAGAGAGACAGAGAGAGAGAGACAGAGAGACAGAGAGACAGAGAGAGAGAAACATTTGCAGAGACTAGTCTTGCTCTCCCCATCCGATTCTCGTTCTGCAGGCTGGTTAGGGCACAGCAGAAAAAGAGCTATCTAACCTGTTTTCTTGGTGCCACTATGAGGTATACGGACAGATGCTGGCTAAATACAGTGTTTCACATGTAGAAGCTCTCTCTAGCTGTTCATTTTTTTTTAGCAGAAACACACCTTTGTCCTATTTCAAGTACAGCTTCCCTTTCACTTTTTTTCATCTGTATATTCTTACTCTGTAGAATTCTGCACCTAAATACTGTGTTGTTTCCTCTTGTTAGAAGTGGCTATTTCCCCTTATATAAAACCTATTAGGATTTTTTCTCATTTTTATTAGCTTTTAAAATATTCTGTAGAATGCATTTTGATCACGGCTTTCCCTTTACCCTACTTCTCCCTGATTCAGCCCCTCCTCACCCACCTACTTCATATCCTCTTTTATTTTTTTAAGAACCCATCAAGTACAGTTGATGTGGCCCATATACTTTGGGATTTGCAACCTTCTACTGGAGCATGGCCAACCCACCAGGGAACTTCACTCTTAAACAAAACTGACTCCCCCTCTTCCAGCAACTGTCAATTGCCAATAGCTCCTCAGCTAGGAGTAGGATCTCACGTGCACCCCTCTCCAGCCTACGATTTTATCTGTTGGGCTCAATCAGTTCTTGTGTATGTTATGAATTCCCATGTAAGCTGCCCACTGAATCTAAAACAGGGTTTCCTTATAGCTGTGCACCACCTCTGACTCTCAGCTTTTTTCTTCTCATTTTCCACAATGATCTCTCAGTCTCAGGAGGAGGGGGTATGATATAGATGACCAAGCATGTCACACTATCTTATCCTCTGTACCATGGTTGTTGTGGGTCTCTGTGTTAAATCAAGTCTACTACAACAATAAGTTTCTCTGATGAGGGTTGAGGAATGCACCAATCTGTGGACATAATGGCACATCCAGGGGCTCAATGATATGCCCTTTTGCCCGAGCAGTAGTAATCGGTTCTCCCCTAAGTCAAATGACCTCTCTATCCCCAAGTTATTGGCCTTGATAATTGTGCCAGGGATAGGCTTCAGTTTTTGAAGTGGACCTTAAATCCAATGAAAAAATAATTGGTTATTCCTATGACACCTGTGCCACTTTGCACCAGCAGGCATGTCTTGCCAGAAAGGTCATCATTGTGGCTCACGTGTTCACAAGCTGGGAAGACTGATGATTAGTTGTTTCCATCTGGTCGTAGGTGGAGCACCTTCCAACACTATGAAAGCTATTCAGGAGGGATAAAACCTCCAAGTTATTACAGTTTAATTTCTGCACGTACTAGGACTCAAGTGTGCAGTATCTTTAGCAATAGGGTCTTACCATCATGTTCTGGAAAGTAGGCAAGAGCTTGGGAAGTCACTGGCCAGAAACTCAAAAATATTTTTTGACACATTCCTGGCATTTTTAAAAATTTTTTTTTATTCAAACCAAGCCTATGTCCTTCTGGGTATGGAATTCTTGATGATAATATAGTTGCATCTCATAATGCTGGCCCTGCGTCTTGTGGATCGATCAGGACCTTTTAGTTCCCTAGGGCATCTTGCTGGATCCACTAGGGTGCTGCTCTTAGATGGTTTTTTGAAATTCGATCCTCATTATGTAGAACAATTCTGTGGTGAAAATATACTAGCAGATGATAAACCTGTTATTTTAATGATGTGAAACTTTTAGGCTGAACAATATTAGTTAGAAATACAAAACAACATGTAAACACAGGAATTCATGTTCATGAAGAGGATATGAATTTTTAGAAATTGACATACAATATAGTAATTCACCAAAGACATGATGTTGAGTAGATCCTCCAATGAGTTAAGCTCTCACTGTCTAACGGTGATGCAGCAGAATCATAAAACAAAAGTTATTATCTTATGAGGCTTAGAAACAACTGTTGTCCTCAGGAGTTGAACCTTAATCAATTTGCTAAAGCAAATAATGATATCAATAGTACCCCAAACTGAATATAGTTATTCCAGAAAGTTAGAGGTTATAAACAGCTTCTATACTGTATAGTAAAAAGTGAATTCTCATTTGGAAAAATAATCAACCATAATGGTGTAATTTTATAGCATTTCATTAACCCCATTTATTACTCCAAGGTGATCAGCTTTTAGTTACGAAACCTTTAAAGGCACACATACTGAAGATTAAAGGTGGCTCCTGAAATTACAGAAACCTGTTTCTTTTACCTGGCAGAAGACAGCCCCGGGCAGCTGAGCCTTGATGTTTTTATGGGCATGGACAAGCAGGCTCTCACCTGCCCGAAGCATCCTTTAGATGGGTTCTGTGTCAGCTGTCTACTTACTGGTACAGCTTGTGTGCTCTTGTCTTCCCAGGTGCTGGCAAACCTCAGATGTCAGCTTGATAACGTGACTTGCCTTGTTCTATCAAGTGTAAACATACAGTGATGGTGGTTACTGTTTGCAAAGGGTGTCCCAAAGCTCCACACATCTTGTAAACCCTTGTCCCACTCTGCCCAGCTGGATATTTCTGTATATGAATTGAGTGGTGGTACTGTGAACAAAATACAATCCTTTGGAGTCATATATTTCAATATATTATACTTAATATCAAGTATTTTTAGCTTATTTGGGGATTGTTATCATTATTGCTGCTCTTATTATTACATTCACTTTCAATCAGAGAACACTGAGATATAGAATTAGGCAAATTAACAATAAGTAGCGGATTAGAATCCTGTCATTTGGCTCTTCTCCTAACCACAAACCTACTCTGCTGGGGTTCACCAGCACTTTGTTACCTTGGCACAATGGACTCTTGGCAGGTAAAAACATAAATAAAGAGCCTGCACGATACGCAGCAATCCCAACCTTGGCTTTGTATTCATGAGGCGGGCGCAGTTTGAACTTGGTCTTTTGGATGTCTGTAGCACAGCCACTTCTGTTTAGAAAAGGACATGAGCATTTCCGTTGAATGATCTTGTGGTTTTAAAAATACACCCACAGTCAGGAGGTGGTGGCGAACACCTTTAACCCCAGCACTCAGGAAGCAGAGGCAGGTAGATATGGTATACATATGTGGTGTGTGTATATGTGTGTGTGTATATATATATATATGTATATATATGGCATGCATATATATCCACAATTTTCACACCTCTTCCTTTCAGATAAAAAATTTAATGATTTTCCCTTTCTATAGAACAGTGCTTCTCAACCTTTCCAATGCTGTGACCCTTTAATACAGTTCTTCATGTCGCAATGACCCCCAACTATAAAATTATTTTCATTTCTTCTTCATAACTTTATAATTTTGCCATTATTATGTAAATATCTATGTTTTCTGGTGGTCTTAGGGGACCCCATGAAAGGCTTTGACCCCAAGGAGTTGTGACCCATAGATTGAGAACCACTTCCAAAGGAGGAGCTTGGTAACTTACTTCCCATATATAAAATGAAGTAGAAGTAACCAGTGGAAGCTTACAGCCTACAGGTCATTGTCATGGTCTGAATCTAACAATAGCACCCAAAGGCTCATGTGTTAAAGGCTTATTTACCAGCTGCTACATTTTAAGGAAAGATTAGATGCCGAGAGCTCCTTATCTGTGAGCCAATCAACTGACGAATTCCCAGATGAATAAACTGTTGGTAGGTGACACCTGTTTGAAGAAAGTAGATCACTGGATCAGACACTTGTCTCGTCATGACAAAATATCTGGCAAAGAACAAATTCAAGGGAGGAAAGGTTGATTTTGGCTCATGCTTTGAGGGTACAGCCCTTCGTGACAGGAAAGTCACAACAGCAAGAGCTGCAGGTGGCATCTACTGCCAAGAGGCAGGAAGGTGAATATCTACAGTCAGCCTTCTCCTTATCCAGCCCAGGCCCCCAGCCCATGGATTGATGCCACCCTCGGGGAGCTCAGAAATCTGCCTCCTCAGTGACTCCAGGTCTTCTCAAGTTGACAGTATCAACCAGCATAGTCACCAAGGGTGGACCTTTGATGGGTGTATCTTTTTCTGGGAGTTTCCTCTGCCTCCGTTTGCTTTCTGATTGCCATGGGGTAAGTTGCTTGGCTGGTCTCATGGTGCCTGTTTTGATGCCCTGCCTCAATGCAAGCCTACGACAGTGAGTTCAAATGACCTTAGAATGGAACCTCTGAAGTTGTGAGCCCAAACTAAATCCTTTCCTCTTGTAAACTGTTTTCTCAGATGTGCTGTCACAGAGATAGAAAATTGACAAACCCCGTCATCAAAGGTATAGTGTGTTCTCCCTTGATCCATTGCTCTCTTGGCCCACTTGCTCTGGAAGAAACCAATCTCCTGTCATAAAAGAAAGGGGTGAGGCAAAAGAGTACACGTACCTGCCTGCCAGGTATATGTGTGGATGAGCTTGGGATACACTCTCCAGCCCCAGGACATCCAAAGAGCTAGGCTTAAGAATTCATTTGAAACCAGTCAAGCCCCCAGTGTTGTACCCTGAACGAACTGTGAGATGGTAGTTGCTTGTTGCTTTGTCTACGTTTTAGGGTAATTTCTAATATAGTACTGGGTAACTAAAGCAGATGGTAATCCTAGATTCCCACAGACTTAGTTCAGATTATTCTTAATCAAATTTAATTTAATGGGTGTATTTTCATTTTGGAAAGAGAAGCATGCTCAGGTTCTTCATGGTGGAACACAGGGGCCTGGGATTATGTTCTAGTAAATACTTTGAAATGGAAATGGTATGTGTAACATCACCACGTACCCTGCACCCGCCTCATATCCCAAGTCTCTGCTCAGGCCTGCTCCTCTCCCATCACCTGTGCTGCTCCGAATTGAATCGACTCATCTTTGTGCTGTTGGAGAGCTGAGAGCAGCTTGATCTTAGCTCCGCTGTTGCTTAGCAATAGGGAGGCACTTATGGCTCCACGCTCCTCTGCAGACGGGAGAGGCCCTCCCTGTGTAGCAATTGTCTGGCTGTGATGCTGAGTCTAAAGCTGTAATTATCATTTTAAGACAAAATTAAAGTTGGCCTCTGTGTTACACTTGGCCTGGCATCTTGGCTTCCCAGAAGCTTGTGTTGGTCCAGTGTGAAACCCCATTGTGAAAAAGCTGGACTGTCGGAATTATAAGGTATTTAGAAGCCTTAAGACAATGCTTAAGACAAAATCGTTTTCTAAGAGGAAAAGAAAAGACTAGTGGATTTGTCCTTACCAGGGAAAGAGGAGTTTTGTATTCACCGTATAATGACTTGAGATTCTGAGCCTCAAACCCTGGCTCCTGTAATACAAGTACCTGGAAACTGAGTGGATGACTTTAGAGGAGAAGCTACAGAGAAGGAAAAAAATGGAGGCGGGATGGTAGGGGGCAGACTACCCAAGCACTGCTGAGCTCTGGATTCTGCTTTGCTGGGAAGGCTTCCAGAGAAGACAGCTGCTGGCAATCCTACTTTCCTTCCTGCAGTGCTGGAATTGAACGCAGGGGTACACACACCAGCAAGTGTTTACTGGACCACTTGCCTGGTTCTTGGCGGTTTTCAGATGTAGTTTCTCTATGTAACTCAGGCTGGCCTTAAAGTGGCTATGCACGCCAGGCAAGTCTCAGAGTCCTTCTGCCTTCTCCTCCCGAGCGCTAGACTCATGGCAGTGCACAGCATGTCCAGGGAACAGGGAAGTTTTTGACACACAGTCTAAAGCAGAGAGGTTCATCACAGGCCTTCAGGAAGATTCGAATTTCTGCATGAAATTCCTTCCTACCACACTGACTGAATGACATACACATTTTCTTGTTTTTGTTTCCCCTTCGCTCTCTTGTCTCAATCTTTTGTCTGCTGCCAACATCATTCTAGGGATTATGGAAAGAGAAGATTGAAATCTGAGGCATGTATGTTAGGGGTACAGTTCTAAGGCAGACTGCTTCCCTAACACACAAGGGCTCTGTTTCACCACTACCGCCCCACCCCTAAGAGCATTGCTTCTACTCTTGAAAGTTAGACATTGCAGTTGAGCTTAGACCGACAGTCAGAAAGTAAACACTGTTTACGATGTGAACTCCAGCATGCTGGATATAATCCATGTCATTATCGGCCATGTTGTTAAACTCTGGACTAGAAAATCAAAAGAAAAATGTCATATTAGCAAAATAATAAAGCGGCAGCGCATAACCCTGAAGGAAGAGGTTAATATGGTCTCAGAGCATTTCGACATGCTTCCAATTAGCCAGCCTTCTCTGACAGCAGAGGTTCCAAACTTTAAAATACTTTCATCTCTGGGTCTTTCAGTTTTCAGCCTCTCTTTGCAGAAGCAAACATCCCTGCGCAGGCAACCGCGTGAGGAACTTAGCTGGTTTAGGTTAAGGGGAGTGGCCTTCTGCCATACCGGACTAACCCAGTGTTGCTCTGACTTTGGCACATGTGCCTTAAGGAGAAGTTATAAAAGATACTGAAGCAGATTGTGTTTCACTGGCTTAGAAAGTTGGGAGTTATGAACCCACAGAAACCCAAAATAGACCAGTTGAAACGGAGTAAAATTATAGCGTCGCGAGTGTTTAGTAAGTGCTGCAAATGGCCATAGGGAAACCAAGTTCTTGTTTTTCAAATGCTATCAGATCATGCTCTGGACAGACTAGATGCGTAATTACATATAACAGTCTTGGCACGGATGTACCCTGCTTATGATCTGCCCCCTCTTTGCCGAGTTTTCTTTGTGCTTGCCTCTAATTTTCAATATCCAATGCACAATTCAGAATTAATTAAACACAGTAGAACATCTGAGTCAGGATGAACTTCATCTGGCAGAGAGTGTCACACTGCCAAAATCAGCTGCCTCAACTCCAGCAACTGGTGTACAAAACACGTCTGTCTCCTTTAGGGAAGGCACCGAAAGCGTGCAGCCGTCGCAGAAGCTCCTGTCGAGACTTCCTCGCTACAGCGGTAAGGTGTGCCAGTGATGTTCTCCTTCCCTTTCCTCTGCAGCATTGTGGGCATAGAGAGACGTGGTCCTGTACCTCACATTTGAAAACTACCTTACAATTACATGGTCACTCGTAATCGGTGGCACGGATGTCCATTGTCACAATACCAAGAAGTGGGAAGTAGATGCCATCTTTCTCTTCTGGGAATAACAAGCTAGTGAGGTGACCTGACCATGTGGATCATAATAGTCGCAGATGGAATCCTAGTCTAGAGTTACTTTGTTAAGTGTGTTTCAAAACATAGTCCATGGGGCAGTTGGAGAAACAGTTGGTGTTTAATCGGTGTGCACTTCCTAGACAGTGATGTTCATGACTGATATGTTCCCTTCCCTCTCAGTTTCAGTTGCTTCCTGATGGGAAGTCTCAAGGACTTACTTTTATTTCTTAGTGTGTGTGTGTGTGTGTGTGTGTGTGTGTGTGTGTGTGTGTGTGTGTGTGTGGTGTACTGTAATCTGGATTTAATTTCCAGCAAGTCCCAATGCTTACTTCCCAAGTCTTTTAAGAAGGATTCAGTCATAAACATCTCTTCAGATAAACAGATGAATCACCACAGCAAGTAGAACATGCCAATCGGTTTCATTCACTGACTTTGTCATTGTGAAAGGCACCCACCATCAAGTCTTTGGAATATATCCTGCCCACTCAACATCCTTTGCCCAGTAACCCTGGAGACAGAAGTTTCTCATTTTCAATGTTCAAGGTCTTGTCATATTTTCATTTTCAAACAGATTTTTGCCATTGGAGGTTGAACCCAGAGCCTTGTGCATGCTTGGCAGACACTCTGTCACTGAGCCACATCTTAAGCTGTGTTTTCAAACAGATTCATGAGGATAGATTTCACAAGCCACATGATTCCCTGGGTGAAAGTGTGCTGTTAACGGTGCCCCCCTATGTGACTGAGCTTCTAACCTTGAGTCTTGAAAATCGACTGTGAAAAGCAATGCAGTGGCACCCTGTGATGTACTCCGTGCCTGTGCGGTCACTCTCAGCACTATGGGGCAGGCAGAAACATGGTTAGGACTCCTCTTCCCCATAAGACTGTCCACTCTCATCCTGAAGATTTGCCTGTCTGCTCTTGTGGCGTTTGGAAAAGAAGCCGCATGCTTCTTCTTGGGAATGGTTTCTGCTGGGGTGGCTGCTGTTTTGGTGACTTGTCTTGCTGCTGTGACAAATACCTGATCAACCAACTCAGATCACGGGCACAGTGTATGATGGCAAGGAAGTCATCTTCCCGGGAACCTGAGGTGACAGATCACACTGCACCTGGAGTCAGAAAGCAGAGAGCAAGGAGGGCTGATGCTCAGCTCACTCCCTCCTTTTCATTCAGCCCAAGTCCCCATGGGTCCTTTCAGTCCGCAGAATGGTTTGGGCCGTACAGCGTGGGACTTCAACTCAGTCTGGTCTGGATCATTCTCGCAGGTTTGACTCATCCCCTAGGTGACTGTAGATCCTGTCAAGTTGATAATCACTATTAACTATCAACATCTGTCGTCCATGGTGACCTGTGATCTGGTAAGGGCAAAGTTCTTAGGGGATGTGGATCAGCAGAGCCTTAGAGAGAGGGGTATTTGCCAGCAGAGTTAAGAGTATTTATCAAGGGGTCAGGATTAAAGAGAGGTCATACAAGTGAATTTTGTTGTCAAATGAATATGTATAGAAGTCCTGCCTCTTAACTGGTCACATGACCCTCTGAAAGCCTTGCTAAGCCTCCTGTTCCTGGCTTTAAGGCAAAGGTGATTACACCTAACTCATGGTTTTCTAAGGATTAAGAGAGATGCTAGGTGTCATTCTTTGCTCAATGTATGCTACCATTAGATGTTGGCCAAATATATCCTGCAACTATTGTTGGTTTCTTTGCTCCTCTCAGTTTATAAGTTTCTTGAGAATGGAGATTGCCATGCTCTCTGTGAGCCTTTAGACTCTATCTTCCTGGCAAAGCAAAGTGCTGAGTTAAAATCAATGTGTCTCCCCATGACTTATTTACTCCTTGTATGTCCTTGTGACTCATATGTGTGCATGAATGCACACACTACACTCTTACTTTTACATGGGCAACTTATTACTAGTAATTTAACTTCAAAAATAGGGATGATTGTCTAAGTTGTTAAGTGGCTAAGCAATGAAAGCAGTGTATGTTCTGGACATAGTCAAGACACCCAGAAATCACTTTGTTAGATGAATCTGTGTTATTCAATGATACTCACCACAACTGATTCTGTGAATATGACAGATAACTGGAGAGAGATGAGCCAAGAGGCGTGTCAATAGGTGTATGTGGTAATAATGGTGGAAGATACTAGAACTGTTCAGAGAAAAAAGGGATTTTGGAAAGTGTTCATGTAGGCATTTTTGGTGAACCGTAGAAATAGTACAACATCGAGAAGCGTGATGGAGACCAAAGCAAGAAAGAGATGGATAATAATATGCCCATGACCTCAGTTCATAGTCAGCTAGGTGCTAAGTGTTAGCAGGAAGTGGGAAGCAGGGTGTGACATGTTCTTTGAAGATGAGCGGTGTGTCCTCTTGCCTCTGGCAGTGAATCATTAAGTGTGTTTCTGCCTCCTATCATTTTGGAAAGGGCTTAGGGCTGAATTGTGAGTCAGAAGACATTATCTGGGCTCTATTCTGTACAGAGACTGAAGGAAAATATGGAATTCTTAGTTTATGAAGGCAAGTTCATGAACCAACATTTTAATAATTTAAAAAATATGTTCTCTACCTTCTGTCTTGAATATATCATACATCTTGATGAATATATCTTGTATATTGTTGTCATTGGCAAATATAAGATAATCTGGAATGGTTTGGGCTTAAGAGCACTAGTTTAGGTTTTCAGTGCATTCAGGGGCCAGTTTGGGTGTCTCCTGAGAGGAGAATTTGAGGCTAAGATATTTGATAGGTCTTTTGAACACCACTTTTTTTCACACATCGCCCCCCACACCCACACAAAGAAATTGTCTGTCATAGATGCTAAGAATTCTCCTTCACAGCACAGTAACAATCATGACAGGTAGGTCTCAGATAAGGGCAAGTTTTAGCCTGAATTTCAGCATGTAAACAGACTATGCATCAATTCTTGGTGGCTAGAACTTACTTATTCATATCTTCTTAACACCCGCCAGCACTTTCTTACAGCTTGGCTGGCTTGTACCAGCCCTTTCTGTTGGGCTCTGGGAATTCAAAGGCTGGGAGGTGTGGACCCTGAGTCAAATGTCTCCAGGCTGTCCCAGTAGCACCCAGTGTCTTAGTGTCACTGACTGTGGTCATTTCTGGCACTTTCTTACCTGGGAATGCCTTGAGACTTCCTTGAAGATTGTTCCAGGCTTGGCAGAGTGTCATGGGGCCAGCTGTGTGGACTCACATTCTCGGGACTGATCTTTTTAAAACTCATTTTGGAGAGTATCCAGTACTGAACTTAGTCATATATGTGTTTCAGGATTGTTTCCAATGACCTTCTCTTCAGCAGGTGATTTTTTAGTTCTTTTCTTTTTATGCACAATGGTTATATTTATTCATTTATGTTAGTTTTTCAGAGTCTGGAGGGTCTATAGAACCATTGCCAAACCAGGTAAGCCTGATATTCTAGCAAAGACTGTAGCCTAATGAGAAAAGATCTAACCAGCCACAGATGGTTTTGAAGGAGCTTGGAGCCAAGGAATGAGAGTAGCGCTCAGAAACGAGAAAAGGCAAGAAAGTGGGTTGTCCCTTACAGTTTACCCAAAGTGATGTGACCTTGCCAGCATCTTGTTTTTAACCCAATGAGGCCTGAAGTAAACTTCTGTCTGTTGGGGAATTAGGTCAGTACGATAAATAACCAAGCCAGCTCAAGAAGAATGGGTATTTTTTAATGGTTAAAAAGGGGAAACTCACACTACAAGAGTGGGAGGTCTGATGTCCTATCTGTCTGGCAGACACTGCATGGAGAGAGAGCAGGCACCTGTGTCCTCCCGGTTTTGCTACCTGGACCCCAGGTAGCCACACCCTAACTAGATGTGATTGGTTGATAGTTTCCCCATCATTTCCCCCTTTTGTCTAAACAAGATCGATCCAAACCCAACACAGCTATATACAATAGGAACAGATACCAAATATAAAATTACAAACAATAAACAATATTAAGCAAGGAACGCATAACAAAAGTTTTACTAAACATTCTATTTCAAGGAGTCTAACTATTGCATTGAAATTAAGCTTGGCTAAATCATGAGGAAGGTAACTACAATAATCTAATCTTCAACTCCATCAAAGATCTGAGAAGGGAAACAATATTACTTGAGTGAACAGGAAGTGCAATCGAGAAACTTCCAAAATGTGCAACAAATGACAGAGACAACTAACTACCTGGGCAATCACCCAAAGTCTCATTTGCAATGTTGAAGCAACCAACTTTGGCTAAGGCCTAAAGTAACTGACATACCATTTTCGAAAGGCAAGGAACTTTTCAAAACTATCTTACCCTGTCTTGGCAGGATATGACAGTCCTGTTTTATCCATTTATGGATACTCTGTATTTCTGTCAGTGGTTGAGATATGGGAATTTCTTTGCCCAAAGTCCAGTTCTGCTAAGAAGACAGGCTCCAGGTGTGTCCGTTGGTGCTCAACATTCTCTCAGGAATAGATTGGTGTTGCCAGGAGCAATTGTGTCTCACTACCACAGAACTCTAAATTGGATTAAAGGCCATTTTCTACAGCTCCTTGAAAAGGTTGAAGATTATCTATCTATACTGAATATAATCTCTATGTATCTAAAGAACCTCATTAGTCTAATTATAAATATGACAAACATAGATGACTTTTGATCTATAATTCTCAATACCTATCTAACTTAAAGACTAAGACAGTAAACAATTGTGCAATAAATGAGGACAATGACCTTCAAATGTAAACAATGTATAAGTATCTTGATCAGAGGTAGTAATGTACACTGCGGTATGGTAAATAAATATATATATATATATATATATCAATACATAAACAATGTTTTAAACAGAGGTAGAAGCATACATGCATACAATATTCAATATAATTTAACTTTGTATCAAAATACAAAAATCTATACCAATATAATTGTGTAAAAACAATAACTCACAAATACCAATTGATTATCCCGTCATCCAATTATCCCTCTTTTTTTTGTTGTTAAAAAGATCCCTGAGCCTATAAAATTCCTCCCCCATACATCAACTGTATACTAATTATAATCAACCCCTAAATGATGTCCCTAAGCCTGAGGGCAAACTTTTCTGGGAGAGGGGACGTCGTCCTCTAAAGTTGGTTCTAGCTCTCATGGGGGCAACATTCTTTCTAGGGGATTCTGTTAAAATAAATGATAGTTAAATTACAAGATTAATATTTGGCCTGGTAAAATTGCAAATAGTCTCCGAGTATTTTATGGAGGTCTGGCCAGAATGTTGTAAAAGAAGTGCACCATGTAAGCTAACCAAGTTGGAACCATCCTGTGCAGCTAGTATCCAAAACAGGTCTTGTAGCAGCGCTATCAGCATCATGACGTCATAGTAACCAGGTGGAGTTGTTGTTGTGGGGCCCCATCTTCTTCCTGGAAACTTCAAAGATTACTTCAGGGAAATTTATTGTTTATTATGGAAAACTTAAGCATTATTTATACAGACATACATATATATTCAATGAAAGGAATGATAAAGGCAAAAATAGATATGAAGAAAGGCAAAGAAGTTTTATAAATTATTTTTTCCTTCTGTCCCATATCATGGCTCTTGACATGAGTCAGAAACTCTGGGTTTTCTCTTAACAACAGGCTTGGAATTAGAGAGGGACTGAGCCAGAGTCCAACTCCAAAACCAGCTCCATATATTTATAAATATCATGTGTGTCTAAAAGTATGTTATGAATATTTTCAGTTACGGAACCTATTCAATTTTCTTGCTGATCCTTATTGGATTGTAAATTGTTTCCATCTGTCAGTATTCAAACATCCAGGGTCCCTTGAATTTTTTGAAGATGAGTGTTTTCCTGCCAAGATAAAAACAGAACTCTGCCCCATCCTATGTATTTTTCTTACCACCTGCCCCATCCTATGTGTTTCTCTTACCACCTGTATGATTATCATCATTGTGGATGAGCTGTCATGTCTCCTTTCCAAGAGGTTCCTCCTCTTCAAACTGAACCTTTATTAATTTTTGATGGTATCTACAATTTTTCTTCTCCTTTAGAAACAAGAACAAAACCCCTTTCCCAAAGTATAACATCTCCTGGCTTCCACTGAGAGGTCAGCACATCCTTGAAATAAACGGGTTGGTTTAATTCAGCAGACTTTTCCATTATCCAATGTCTTTCTGCTGCCGTTGTCCCTTTCTCATT
Organism: Ondatra zibethicus; assembly: GCA_004026605.1. Lineage (NCBI taxonomy): Eukaryota > Metazoa > Chordata > Mammalia > Rodentia > Cricetidae > Ondatra > Ondatra zibethicus. The sequence goes on from PVIU01017402.1 coordinate 26,408, forward strand.
AGCGTTAAGAAAATTTAAGGTTAATAAAGCATTATGTAGTTTATTTCTGGGGGTATTTTCCACCCCTTGCTGTTTGTTTAACATATCCTTTATAGTTCAATTTGATCTTTCTATACCTGCTTGACCTGTAGGATTGTGTGGTATGCCTGTAACATGTTTAATATTATAATAAGCAAAAAACTTATTATAATAAGTTTCATTTTCCTAGAGACATAAGCTGGACCATTATCTGTCTTTATTTGTGCAGGTATATCCATGATGGCCATGACTTCTAATAAATGGGTGATTACTGAATCAGCTTTTTCTGAGCTTAAAGCAGTTGCCCACTGAAAACCTGAATAAGTGTCAATGGTGTGGTGTACATATTTTAATTTGCCAAATTCTGCAAAGTGGAACACATCCATCTGCCAAATTTCATTCCTTTGAGTACCCTTTGGGTTAGTCCCTGCAGGTAGTGGTGTTTGGTTATAGAAAGAGAAAGTAGGGCATCTCTTTATAATCTCCTTAGCTTGTTGCCACATTATAGAAAATTCTTTCTTCAAACCTTTGCTATTGACATGATGTTTTTTATGAAATTCAGAGGCCTGTAGCACACTTCCTATCAATAATTGATCAATTTCTGCATTACCTTGTGCTAGAGGACCTGGCAGACCTGTATGGGATCGGATGTGTGTTATGTATATAGGGCAAAGCCTATTCCTGATCATGTCTTGTACCTGGATAAACAATGAAGTCAGTTCTGTATCATCTGGTATAAATTCAACAATTTCAATATGCAAGATAACTCTTTCTGCATATTGAGAGTCAGTAACTATATTAAGAGGATCTTTAAAATTCCTTAGCACCATAAGAATGGCATATAATTCTGCCTTCTGGACAGAATTATAAAGGCTTTGTTCCACCTTACTTAATTCATCTGATTTGTAACCTGCATTCCCTGATTTATTGGCATCAGTATAAAATGTATGTGCTCCAGTTATCGGAGCATCACGTACGATTTGAGGAAGAATCCAAGAAGTTCTCTTTATAAGGTTAAGCTTATCGCTTTTGGGATAGTTGCTATTAATTTCTCCCAAAAAATTAGCACAAGCTCTTTGCCATGGTTCACTGTCTTCCCATAACTTTCTTATCTCATCAGTAGTGAAAGGCACTATAATTTCTGCTGGGTCTATGCTTGCTAGTTGACAACATCTCAATTTACCTTTTATCATTAATTCAGAGATTTTTCCACATAAGTTTTTAATTTTTTACTTGGTTTATGTGGTAAAAAGACCCACATATCATCTGTCTGCATTAAAATTCCTGTAGGAGAAATTCTGGGAGGCAATATGATGAGAATACAACTGAGCTCTGGATTCACCCTATCCACATGTGCCTCCTGTAATTTTTCCTCAACCATTGTCAGTTCCTTTTCTGCTTCAGCTGTTAATTCTCTGGGACTATTCAAGTCTTTATCACCATCTAAGGTTTTGTTTAAATGAATTATTAGATCAGGTGTTATCCCAACAGCTGGTAGTAGGATGGAGATGTCTCCTAACAATCTTTGAAAGTCATTAAGAGTACATAACCAATCTCTCCTAATTTGTGCCTTTTGTGCCTTAATTTTTTGTAAACTTATTTTATAACCTAGATAATTGACAGAATCTCCTTTCTGTAGTTTTTCAGGAGCAATCTGCTATCCCCATTTAGGTAAAACTATCTTTACTTCTTCAAACAGTCTTTCTAAGGTATCTATGCTTGAATCAGATAGCAAAATATCATTCATGTAATGGTAAATTATAGACTTAGGAAATCATTTATGTATTATTGCCAGTGGTTGACTTACAAAATATTGACACAGGGTAGGGCTATTGAGCATTCCCTGTAGGAGGACAGTTCACTGGTACCTCCTAGTAGGCTGAGAATTATTATAAGTAGGCACTGTGAAGGCAAACTTTTCTCTATCTTTTTATTGTAAAGGTATAGTGAAGAAACAATCCTTTAAATCAATAACTATGAGAGGCCATCCCCTTGTTAACAGAGAGGGCAGAAAAATTCCAGATTGCAGAGGGCCCATAGGTTGAATAGCCTTGTTGATAGCTCTAAGATCTGTCACCATTCTGCATATTCCAGATTTTTTTCTTAACAACAAATACAGGAGAATTCCAAGGGCTGGTAGATTCTTCTATATGTCGAGCATCTAATTGCTCTTGTACCAGCTGTTCTAAAGCCTGCAACTTTTCCTCAGCCAAAGGCCATTGCTTGACCCATATTGGCTTCTCAGTCAACCATTTTAAAGGCAGTGCTGTTGGTACATCTGAAGGATTATCAATTGCTTTGTGTTCTTGTACAGCCCGAATGGCCAGTGTTCATCATTTGTAATATATTCTAATATTTTCCTCAGAAATATAAGCTTTAGGGGCAGCAGGAATGTTAATCTGGGTATTCCATTGCTGCAATAAGTCACGACCCCATAAATTGACTGCAATATTGGCTACATATGGCCTTAGTTTTCCTATTTGCCCTTCTGGCCCTATGCATTCAACCCATCTTGTGCTTTGTCTTACCCGAGATAGGGTTCCAATTCCCATGAACTTAACATCTACCTCCTGAAGAGGCCAATTCAGATGCCAAGATTCTGGAGTAATGATACTTACATCTGCACCTGTGTCTAATAAGCCTTCAATAAAAATGCCATTTATACACACCCTTAGCTTTGGTCTTTGTTCATTTATAGAAGTCTGCCAGAATATACGTTTCCTCTGTCCCACCAGATTTCTTGACTCATTCTCCACATTTATTTCATCATTCAGACCATTATTGCTTTTGACAGCAGGCATGGGACCTTCTAATTTTCCTGACAAGACACATTCTCCACAGTAACTGGAAATGACTGGACCACATTCATCATGGGGGCCTGCGAGAGGCCCCCCCATGGCATTTCCCGATGGTATCGGGTTGCCTTGTCTATCTCTTGTTGACCTACATTCATTTGCCCAATGTCGGCCTTTGCCACACCTCCTACATAAACCTGAAGGCTGAGTCCTCCTGTTACTGTTATTCCCAGAAGAGGCATTATTCCTGGAAATCCGTTGTCTATAATCCCTTCTCATATGTCCCATTCTACCACAATTAAAACACTTGGTATTTTGATGTCTTCTCTTACCATTGGAAATTGCTTCTCCTACCCACGCTTCAGTACCATAATCGAATGTCTCAACATTCATTGTATGCAAGACCCATTCATCCATGGGTGCTTATCTGATCTTTAAAGGCCCCAGGATCCTTTTGCAGTCTATGTTGGCATTCTCATAAGCTAAATATTCAATTATTATGTGTCTAGCTTCTGGGTCAGTTATCCCTATTTGTACAGCCCTAGTTAGTCTTTGCAAAAAGTCACTAAAGTGTTCTCTCTGACCCTGTTTAACCCTGAGATATGATTCCACTCTCTGTCCTGGTTCCTGGACCCTGTCCCAAGTCTTTAAAGCTGCTGTGGCACGTACAGACAGGGTGTGGTCATCATAAAGAGCTTGGTCCTGAGGATCAGAGTAAAGTCTGTCACCTAGAATTTGATCTAGGGAAATCTGTTCCTTTCACTCTTTCCTGTTGCTCTAAAATTTTTGCTTCCTCTTTAAAAAGGCATCTCCAGTGCAATTGTGGCTCACTTTCTAGGACAGCTGAGATTAACTGAGCCCAATCATGAGGTATGGCTTTGTTACTGAAAACCCAGGTTTTGACTATCTCTCTAACAAAGGAAGAATGTAATCCATAAGTCACAATTGCTTGTTTAATTTCTTTTAAATCACTCATATGTACAGGCTCCCATGTATATTCCTTGATAACCTTAGGGTATTTGGAGCCGGCTACTTTTTCTGATGTTATTACTGGGAAGGCAGGTACTGGGGAAGCTATCCTGGAGAGTTTTATGCACTGACAAAGTTAAAATTTGCCTTTTTACCTTTTGCTCCTGGTCATCAAAGTCGATAATTTCCTTAATCTTTTCAAATCTGTTTACCATTGCCATCTGCAAGGTCTGGATCTCCTGTCCAATATTGTGCTCTAATGCCCTCATTGAGGTCTAAAGTATGAAGTCTGTCCATGAGAGATAATATCTCATCCTTGGACATAATCTTCATGGCATGTATGTTACCTTCTTGGAGAGACATTGTATCAGTCAATCTTTCATAACCCTTCGACAGAGTCTGATTAATACATTCAACAGTGTGAATCCTCTCAAATAATGTTTCAGCACCCACTGTCATGGACTGGGTCTTATGTGCCAAATCAGCTGTTTCCTTCTCCAGTGTGCTAAATCTCTCCTTAAATGAATTACTATTAAACTGTACCTTTTCCAAAAATAGCTCAGTTGACCGAGTCATATTAAACAAAGTCCTAGTATCCTCCTTGAGATCTGCAATCTCTTTCTTGAAGAGTTTGGCATCAGTCTGTATTGTGTGTAAAAGTACCTCAGCCAACTGAAAATTGTTAGTTAAGATGGTCGTGTCCTTCCTTAGATTTCCAACTTCTTTTCTAAGAAGGCTGGATTCAGTCTGTAAAGACTGCATCATTTTCCTATTGTCAACCATATTTTTATGAAAAAACTACAGAATACAAGAAAAAAGGTGAATCCTAGAAATAGCCATATAGGAAGAACTTCGTATGTGTCTTGGAAGACCTCACACATGGTGTAAGTGAAAAAGCTATGAAAACCTTGGAGGATTAGATTGTCTGACATATTGCCCTTTTTAAAATTCAAAGTAATAAATCTTACCTATGGTTCAATCAGGGGGAGTAGGCACAATAACTGTTGCCTGTCAGTAGGTGGCAGGGTGCACCTGAATCCATGTGCTTGGTTTTAGATGGCTGAATTTAAAGGAAATACTGAAAAACACTCAAATCAATAAGTTATTATTATTATTATCATTATTAATCACAGACCATGTGCTCTGTGAATGTCCTTGGCTGTTCAATAACTGTGGCATGGCAGCTTTGGCTGGACCCAAAGCCTGAAGCACCAGCGGGCGCAGGGGAGAAGCTGAGTGTGGCTATGAGGCTCACACAGTGGCGCCGGGCATGGGATGGGGAGCATGCAGAGACATGGCTATGGGGCTTGGAGTTGGGTGCAAACTGGCCAGACTAAGCCCAAATGAATACGGGGCTGAGTACGGGAAGTGTGCAGTGGGGCTGGGTTCAAGCTGGCCAGTCTAAGCCCAAATGAACGCGGCATGGAACCTGGAGGCAGGAACTGAAACAGAGACCACAGAGGAACACTTATTACTGGCTTGTTTCTCATGGTTTGCTCAGTCTGCTTCATGATACAACCCAGAACAACCTGCCCAGAGGGGGCACAACCCATAGTGGACAGGCACTCCTACATCAGTCATTCATTAATAAAATGTCTCACAGATTTTCCTAAGGGTGAATCTAATGGAGGAAATTTCTCATTTGAAGTTCCCTCTTCCCAGGTGACTCTGGGTTGTGTCAAGTTGCATAACAACAATAACAATACTAATAATGGTATTATGATATCCATTCCAAACTGCCTGACTTCCATTCCTTCTCCTCTCCCCTTCTAACTATTTATCTTATTTTTGTTTGGTTTTGCTTTTTAATAGTTTAATTAGTACTTCATATATGAACATGAATATAGGGCATCCACCGGAACATGAGCAACATGCAAAGAATCACACCTGTGAAGAAAATTGACTCTCTCCTACAGTAGCTATCCACCTGGTTCCTCAGCTCAGCGGGGCCCTATGAGCCCCTCCCCTATCATGATGGAATATTGTCTGACCTGATCTTAAGACGGTCTTGTGCAAACACACACAGCTGATGTAGTTCAGGGGTGCGATGGCCCCAGCATGTCCAGAAGACACTATCTTACAGCTGTCCTCTCCCTCTTCTGGCTCTCCGAATCTCTCCTGCCCCTATACTGCAATGCTCCCTGAGACTTGGGGAAAGGTGAGAACAGAGAATATGATAGATATCCCATTTAGAGCTGAGCACACCAGTCCCTCATCCTCAGCAGTGTGACCAGTTGTGGGTCTCTATATTAGCCCTGTCAACTGCAAAAGAAAGCTTTTCTGGTGAGGGGCAATCACGGTACTAACCTGTGGGTATTATTAGGATTAGGGTTCAAAAGATAGTTTGATATTATGTCCATTTAGTAAAATATTAGTAGTAGATTCTCTCCTAAAGTATGTGGCCTCCCCAACCACAGGTTCTTGTCCAGGTTAACTAACTGTACCAGCCATGAGTCCCTTCCTGTAGAGGGAGCCTTAAGTCTAATCAGAAAGCTGTTGGTTATACTTATGACCTTTATGCCATTATTGTATTAATGACTGTATCTTTCTGGACTAGTTAATATTGTAACTTATGAGGCTCCTAGCTGGGTAAAAATTGATGACCCTTCTTCCCCCATCTCCTATTTAACATATCTTGACAAGAAATAGTTCAGATTTTCCAGATTGGGAAATATTTGCTTATCTTTTTCAGTGGCAACAGAAAAAATGGTAACAAAACAGAGAAAACAGTGAGCTCAAATATAAACCCAATCATACAAAATTCCATTAACTATTAAATGATGAAACATGAAAATAAAAAGGTAGAAATTGTTAAAACATTAAAAAATACTCAAGCTGACTACATTGCTGTATATGAAACAGTTTCAATCAAAAGAAATACACTGAAAGTAAAATAACGGGAAAGATTTTATGCAAAGATAGATTATAACAGACTAAAATGGCTCTAATATGACAGAATTTAAGAGGTAAAGAGAGGTATCTTATCATGAGACATGTGAAAATCCACAGGAAGAAACATTTGTTGTAACTGCATCTAGCAACAGTGAACCCCAAACTGACTATTGAAAGGACAAATGGATATTTTTGGCAACATTGACTGTTAATTTTAATACATATTGAATGACTCTTATCTGATATCTTTGGGGCCAAAGATACTGTTTCAGAGTTGGAGATATTTGCATAGACATCCCCAGCTGGCCATCTACACCTAAAACAAAACAAAACAAAAACAAATTTTAAAAACCTTTTTAGTATCTGAAATACTAAAAAAAAAAAAATAGAAAAAAAGCATAATATGAAAGTCTTGAACATCTCTATCAACTAACTCAGCCTACTAGGAATTTAGAGAGTACTCTACCCAATGAAAGAATACCTTTAAGGAAGTGTTTTTTTTTAATGGATTTCACTGAACTCACAGTGCCAGTGAGATGACTCAGAGGGTGAAGGCACCTGCCACCAAGCCTGACAAACTGTAGGACCCACATAAGAAGAGAACCAACTCCTGCAAGTAGCCCTCAGACTTTCATATGCTTATCACCAACATACACACTAAATAAATAAAATGTGAAGAAAGGCTAAAATTACAAGTGTTATGTTTTGAGAACACTGTGGTATTATTTTAGAAATGAACAATAGAAGTAAATATGATGAGATGTCTCCATATGAAATGTTCAGAAAGAATAACTCCTTAAAGATCCAAGACCAATAACTGGTTGCCTAGATTGGGGGTTAGGAGCAGAAGTGGACCAAAAGTTGGCACTAAGAATACATTAGGGGTGGTAAAAATGGTCTATGATTGGCTTGTGGTTACTCTTGCAATATATTTACTCACTGTGAATGAATTGCATATTGATTACACACAATGATGACTCAGTAAACCTGTATTTCACTTGTTCTTATTCCTGTTGTTTTACAGGCTTAGAGAACACTAATATTACCACCCTCATCACTTTTACCTTCATCTGAAAGTTTATTTTTGGTGACTCTTGTGTGTTAGTTGAGAGTGTTGTTTAGGACATTATAAATACTTAGAATGTTGATCTTCTATTCAAAGCAAAGGTTGAAACAAGTTAGGTGAGTTCTCAGTTCCTCCTCAGGGATGTCACCAGAAGGAAAACCTTGGCTGGAACTCTGAAAGGAGCTTCACAGCTGCTTAATGCTGCAGCATATCCAATCAGTAGCAAGGCTTGCATTTAGGGGGGTGGAGAAGAAAGGAACTTGTAATTGTGTGCATGTTCTTCATGACGTCTATTAGATATCTTATTATGTACAACGTAGACTAGGCTAACTTATCCAGTGCTTAAGGAACTACCCATGCATTTGTAAAATCATTTTATGCTGAGGGGGCATTGACGTATGCCGGTTGTCAATATTCATACAAGTAATCTGAGCCTTAGATGGATCAAAGACTCAATCCAGTTCCATTTTGGGATCATTCCATAATTGTCCAATGCATTTTACTGAGGGAATCAGTTAAAAAAAAACAGAACCAGTGACATTTCTAATACCAAGGCAAACTCTCACAGAGTGGATAATTATCTTGATGCTGACAGAATTGATCACATTGATTAAATGGGTCTCCTGCCATAGCTGGTGCATACATACATCTGTAGATTTGATTTGATTTCCTCATCAGAGAGAATTTTAGAGGCTTGGTCAGAGAAGAACCGTTTCATCATCTTGACTAATGGTGGAGAATAAGCTCTAGTGAGTGACCTCAGTGTGTAATATGGTAAATCCATGTCCTCAGATCTAAGGACAAGAGCTAGTTCTTGTAATTTCCACATGGAAGCATCATTGGACCCCTCAGGAGGACATGCTAGTGACCCATCTTAGAGTTTAATTGTTTGCTAAGTTTCCTGAGCACTTCTTAGCTGGAGAGGGCCTCTTAGGCAACCTACACAAATTGTTCTGTCCCCACCACAGCCTCATTCCACCTTGCAGCAGGATGTTCAAGTGTGACTGTTAGCATGCATATGATTCGATGTCTATTGAGATTGCCACATTAATATATTCCTACAAACAGTGCTAATACCCATGAACCCACTGCTAGTTTCTTAGTTCACTGTCTTTTTCTACTTAAATCCTTTTCATTGGCCAACCAATCCTTTTAGATGAATCTATAGAATTATTTGTGCAGTGGTTGTTTCTCATTTAAATGGGAGGTTATATTCTGCCAGATACAAGCAAATACAAGAGGCTTTTTAAGGTTCTTAAGCATCTTCCTCTAGAGATGGGCTCATGAATGTCTAATTCACCAAGGACTATTCTCAGGTCAAGAGAGAAGCTTACACAACAACTCCTCACCTCTGTCAGGCTTTCTTTTTTTCCTTAGGAATTGTGTTGGCTAGTTTTATGTCAACTTGACACAAGTTGTAGTCATCTGAGAAGAGAGAACTTAATTGAGAATATACCACCATAATATTGGGCTGTAGGCAAGCCTGTAGGACATTTTCTTAATTAATGATTGATGGGGGTGGTGCCCAGCCCATTGTGGGTGGTGCCATCCCTGGGCATGTGGTACTGAGTTCTATAAGACATCAGGTAAAGCAATCTTGAGGAGCAAGCCAGTAAGCAGCACCCCTCCATGGCCTCTGCATCAACTCCTGCCTCCAGTTCCTTCCCTGTTTGAGTTCCAGTCCTGACTTCCTTTAATAATGGAATACAATGTGGAAGCATAAGTCAAATAAATCCTCTCCTCCTCAGCGTACTTTGGTCATGGTATTGCATCATAGCAATAGTAACCCTAACTAAGAGAGAAATGGGCAATGATCGGAAATTATAAGAAGTCTGAATATTTGAGGGGAAACTCTACAGCTATTTTAGAAGGCAGGCTTCCTTCTATTCAACACAACTGAAGGGCCTTAATTACAGCGAATAACTATCATTTGGTGACTCAGCATTTTACAGACTTCCAGTCCTTTCCCAGGGCCACTGTGGCATTTTACAGACTTTTCAGAGGACTTCCAGTACAAGAGACGAGTTTGTTCTTGGAAAGTTATTTTTCTAACCAAATGACACGTATTCACTGTAACTATTAAAGTCTCTGCCCTTAAAACTGATTTAAATTTAGGAATCAGCACATTTTAGGACTGATGAAGTTTTAAAATGAATATAGCTCATTAATTCATATTTACACAAGTCATATTCTTTGATTTGGTAGAAAAAATTGTAAAAATATCTGGTAGACTGTCAAATCATTTTTAGATGGTTGAATCATTTCTTGGGAAGTTAAATAGAAGATACTTGCAGAACTTGTGGTTTATAGAAAGGCTTTCTAGTCTAATGAACAGTGACAGCCACACGGACTTAGTAAACAGAATTCTTGGGACACTTTTGGAGCCTCCTGGTATGTGCACAACAGCTAAGTGTTGGGCTGATGCACAGGGCATGTATTCTGGGAGGAAAGATGAGATCCCTTTATAAGGGGTACAGTTCTCTGGAAATGAGGTAAAGGTGTCGGGTAAGCCCAAAAGAAGAGTGTGAGATTCTCAACTAACTGTGCTGAAGAATTTCTAGCAATCTATGTTGAGCGTTTTCAGCACTGAACATTGAATAATCATTTGTCATTGAAAAGATACAAGTCACTGTGTGTAGCATTCTTTGGATGTGGGGAAGATAGCCATGGCCAATCCCCAGCTAAGCAGGGTGGGGAGCAGCCCAAGGATGGGGCCAGGGTGACACTACTCTTGCATACAGGGTGTCTTCCTGGGGTTGTGGGCCTCTCAGCTATGTACAAGCATCGCTCCAGAGTTCTCAGCAGCCAACCTGAAATCGCTTCACAGTATCTAGTGGTTACAGAGCCTGGGGATGAGAGGATGGGAGGAGAAGTATGGTAAATTCCAAAGCAGGGAGGTTCAGGGACCTCTGGACTGAGGAAATTGCAAGGTCTTTCAATAAATAGAATGAGCCAAGTGAATAAAAAAGAAAAAACCTTAAGGTTCAAAAGAATAAAAGCTAGTAAATAGATTGGCTGAGTATCTATCATGTGTAAGACCATCTTATGAAAGTAGACATAATGTAACCCAGTGTTGCAGGTCAACATCTTCACACCTGTGAAGCTCTCCCTCTTCACATGGGTAGAGTGGGCTTCTGTTAACTTGCTTGGGCCATATGAGAAGCCACTTCCCCATCTCTGGGTCTTCTCCAGAAAGCAAGTTTAGATTTCTCTTTGCGTCTTGTCTTGACCCTCAGAAGTCCCACCATCTTGCCTTATACAGGACCTGATATTGTACTAGAAACCTCATTGTCTTTGTACTGTACACACAGAGATGTGGTTTGGGTCTATTTCCACTCAGGGATGCAACCTAATTCCATGGACGCAGCTGGATGTATGGCATTAGTATTGTTTGGCTTTCTAAAATGCACCCACTGCCTACGTGCAGAACTGATGTTTGCTTTTCCTGCACAAGCTTGCTGTCTGCCTACAAATATCTTAGGAAGAACTAGGGTAGGCAAGAAATACTCACAGAAGTGCCACTGTCACCCATGAGGGAGTCACAGTAATTGGAGGCCTCTGTAAGCAGATACAAAAGATCTGTGGAGAACAAGGTGCCACAAGAAGATCCTGACTAGGTGCAAAGGAAAGGGGAGTAGGCTCATAGTGGGAGGCTGGGCTCTAGTTGAGTAGAAATGAAGGAAAAGACCCCAGAGGTATCTGGATAACTCCTCTTATAACCAAAGAGAAAACTGATATGCTGGGAGAAAAATAAAAGACTTTCCTCAGTGAGACACAGGCATTAAAATTTCTCCTTCAAAGTTAACCTTCCTGTCATGCCTTTCTGCAGTTCCCAGAGTTTCCCTGCCCCAGGATGACCAATTCCCATTGGCTCCTCTTCCCAGGATGGCCACTTCTCATTGGTTCCTCTCCCTAGGACAACCACTTCCCATTGGCTCTTCTTCTCAGGATGACCACTTCTTGTTGGCTTCTCTTCCCAAAACAACTACTTCTCATTGGCTCCTCTCCCTAGGAAAACCACTTCCCATTGGCTGCTCTCCCTAGGACAACCACTTCCCATTGGTTCCTCTCCCTAGGACAACCACTTTCCATTGGCATCTCTTCCCAGAACAACCACTTCCCATTGGCTCCTCTCCCTAGGACAAACACGTCCCATTGGCTCTTCTTCTCAGGATGACTACTTCCCATTGGCTTCTCTTCCCAGATCCCCACCTCCCTCTCCAGTTTCTGCTGATTTGTCGGTGAAAGCAGAAATCAATGGCCAGGAAATGTCCTCTGTCTTCCACTGAGGAGACCAGGTCCTGCGCACGATCCATCCTCTACTTCTTCGAGGATTTGGAAGGGTCTTCCCTACACTATTCCCGAGTCATCTCCTGCATTTTACTCCGATTTCACCCTTCTCTACCTCCTCAAGAGTTGATCTGGAGTCTTCATGTTCTCTCTCCAACCTCCTTTTCTCTTTGTTTAGCCATTTGGGTCAGCACACAAGACATGCCCTAGTACTACCCTTCAGCCAATCTTACCCACCCCAGCATTTCACTCCATGTCCTGCTAGAACCTCTTCCAAGTCCACCGACTGGGTCCTCAAAATTGTTGCTTCTCTCAGGTCACTCCTCACTCCACTTTTGTCCTCTCCAAGCCACACCCCCTATGACAGGATAACATTTCCAAAGTGTAAATCAGATTACGTGACTCTCCTAGTCAAGCCTTCAGGTGGCTTCCCAATGCCAGCGAACAGACCCCAGCTCTTTAACTCAGATGACGGGATACCCTCAGGTTTGCTGGCTTACTAACTTCATCTCCCTTTTTCCTACTCTGTGACCACCAAGTTTCCACCACCCTGGACTTGAAACTCTGATGGACCTTCACACACCCACCTCTTTAATGTCACCCCTGCCTCCACTCATGAGCCCCTCTTAGGAAGACCTTCACCAACCCCGTCTAACTGACTGCCCTCTCGCTCGTGTTAGCCTGCTGGCCCTTTTTGTCATTTATCTGAGTTCCAAGAGCTCCCTTCAATGGGTCATCCCAGCATCTCAACTTACCTTCCTTATTTGTAGTTGGGTTTTATTTTTTAACTTTTGGCTCTTTACTCTTTTGGTGGCCCACCACCCAGCTCCCAAATAAATCACATGGAGGCTTATTCTTTTTTATAAGTGCCTGGCCTTAGCTTGGCTTGTTTTTAGCCAACTTTTCTTAGATTATCCCCTCTACCTTTTGTCTCAGGGCTTTTATCTGTCTCTGTTCTATGTACCTTTCTTCACTTCTTACTCTGTGGTTTGCTGTGTGGCTGGGTGACTGGGTGGCTGTGTGGCTGTGTGGCTGTGTGACTGGGTGGCTGGGTGGCTGTGTGGCTGGGTGACTGTGTGGCTGGGTGACTGTGTGGCTGGGTGGCTGTGTAGCTGGGTGACTGTGTGGCTGGGTGGCTGTTTGGCTGGGTGACTGTGTGGCTGTGTGGCTGTGTGGCTGGGTGGCTCTGTGGCTGTGTGGCTGTGTGGCTGACCCTTAGGGTTCTCCTCCTACATCCTCTTTTATTCCCAAGATTTCTCCTTCTATTTGTTCTCTCCGCCTGCCAGCCCCATCTGTCCTTTCCTGCCAAGCTATTGGCCATTCAGCTCTTTGCTAGACCAATCAGATGTTTTAGACAGGCAAAATAACACAGCTTAACAGAGTTAAACAAATGCAAAAAAGAAGAATGCAACACATCTTTGTACCGTTAAACAACTCTCCCGCAGCATAAACAAATGTAACACATCTTAAAATAATATTCCACAACACTTGTTTCTATATAGACAATACTGTCACTGGCATAATGTGCTATTTCTATCCCCCTGTAGTAGAAAATAGGTTCCTATGAACAGCTTGCTAATTTTCCTTGTTCGATGATGTACCCTAGTGCCTCCAAAAGAGTCACTGGCACAAGCATGCTTAATAAATGCTTTGTGTCTGATGAAACCAGGCTGCCAGCTTTGTGCTTTGTGGCTCCCACCTTCCCTTCCAGGGTGTGTTTCATTTGCTAATGTTAGCCCTACTGCTTTGGGACATTAAAATCTTTTTGTTTAAATTCTTATGTGTTAACTAGTGAGGAAGAAAAAATGGCCCATTTTCTCTCTCCTTCCCCACATCTCTAAAATGCCTTCCTTTGGTGTCTTCAGAATATCTCGACCAATTCTGCCCTTCCGTTCCTTGGGTACACAAGGGCGTGCTCATTCACAACTCTATGAATCCTTTTTGTTCTATCATTTTTACATTTATTTTTGAGTGCTTTTCATTACCCAAGTTCTGCTCCTGTTAGGGTTAGGCAACGTGTCCCTTGTCTCCCTCCCTTCAGCTTCTGGATTAGCTCTCACCTACATTCTGCCCTTTTGAGTTTCCTGTTCTCAGTGCTTCGCGTAAGTGGGACTGCGCAGCATTTGTCTGTCCATGTCTGACTAATTCTTCCTAGCTTAGTGTTTTCAAGAACGAGAACCAAGATTTATGGCCAGATTACCCACTCTGTGACATGGGCTGTCAATCTTGGTCCTCGTATAGGTGGCTATGGACTTCAGTAAGCCTCAGTTTCCTTAACTGTAAAGAATGAGGAACACATTTGTGGAATCATGAGTAAAATGTGTAATACTAAAAGATTTTTAATCCATTTTAGACTCAGTGTATAGTCACTCCTTGGGGAATCTTAAAGCATGTATTTTTCAAAAAAAAATCTATAAAAGCAATTCAGCTGACAGTTTTTGATACTGATTTTCCTGAGAGATTAAAGGAATGATATATTGATTTCCACATTCTCTGTGTGTTTTTAATCTCAAATAATGACAGACCTGCTAAGCTTCTTTGCCCCAGTTTGTAAGTATTACAGCAAGTGACCATCCTCCCAGTCACCATCTCTGAAGACTGTCACTCATAGGCTCACTGTTACCCTAATGTTCAGCATGGCAAGTGTGCACATCTGCTTGTCTGCATTGACCTCTTTTCTTCAATTTATTAGGTTGTGATGTAGCATACATCACTTTTTCATGCTTAGGGAAACATTCTATATGTATTCCACAGAAAAGGGATATTAATTAGGTCTTGCATTGGAGGAATGATGAGGGAGGAGGTGTCCAGATGATGTCCAGATATTTAGATATACAGAACCCATTGCCATGGTTGGGGATTTTATGTGTTCCATGTTTAACTGGTTGGAGGGTTCTCCCTATGCCCACTAGAGAAAGAAACCTCATGAGAGCAAAGAATTTGTCTCCTCTGCTCACCTAGTGCTGTGCAGTTCATGGAAAACAGCAGACTCCCAGAATATAATGATGGAACCATGGAATTATGGCTGGAAAAAGACTGGGAGGACAGTGATGGAACTGTGGTTATATATAGGAGCTGTGGGGTCCAGGGCAGCCTGGCCACACATGGGGCCCAGTCCACACAGCTGCCATAGCAGGCAACACCAGGTTCCAGGAAAAGCCATAAACTGACACCACCCAGGGACAGCCAGCATCTAAGGGGAGGTACCTGACAGTCCAACCATTAGATAAGATTAGATAAGATCACCAGATGTCCCTGAGCCCAGGACTCACCATTCTCCTTTTGCCAAGACCCCTAGATAAATGTCAGCCAATCAGGGTCCTGAACCCTGGAAATCCCCTCACCCCAACCTCTACTATTATATAAACCCTACCCTGACTGGTCTTGAGACTCTCTGCTCTCAACCGTTGTGTCGGACAAATGGAGAGTCCAAGTTTAAGCTTGAATAAAGGCTCTTTGCTCTTACACCCAGGACTCGGTCTCCTAGTTGGTTTCTGTGGGACTCTGTGATCTGGGCATAACAGGAACTATAGTTGAGGTTAGATATAGGAACTAGAACCGTGGGGTACAGAAATTACAGC